>WOXC01010747.1:0-56123 GCA_011680675.1 Gymnobelideus leadbeateri
TTTTCCCCTCACCCTCCTGCTATATTTTGGACTGTTCCAAACTGAACTGAAGACATGTTCCAAAGCTAATATCATGGAGCAAGCATCCTATTCACTGTCTAGTGACTACTTCACACGGAAACAATTAGAGCCCCTGACTTGACTATTCATCCACCTAAGACCCTTAGCTCAAAATGTGTCTTTAAAACTTTCCAGTTAGGCATTGGCAGGATAGGACAGTAAGTGGATGGAAAGATGGGGAAGAGCTTACCTGGACTGGAGTGCCCAGTGCACCAGTGGCTAATGTCCTGTTTTAAATCGATAGTCTTGCTATCTAGGTACTAGGCTCAGTTGCTTTTAGATATTGGAAGGGGAAATTACTGGCAAAAAACCTGTAAATGACAGCACCAGGGGAAAAGCCCTGATTGCCCTACAGTAGGTATAACTCTGAACAGAAAGAGAAACATCTAGAAAAGAAACTGATCTGGATTCTTAGAATGCTGAAAAGGTTTGTTTTAGCTGCTGTTGAAATTATGTTAATGTTTACCAAGGTGGCATTTTTTCTCCTTTTTTCTTCTGCGGGTTATACAACAGGAGGGAATTGGAGTGTCCTCTGGGTATTTGTCCTTACTACAAAGTAGCTTAGAGTTTCTTGTTCTTTTTTTTTTTTTTAATGCAGAATTTCTGCTGAACTGAGGATAAAAGTGGGTGGCAGAGTCTTTGTGAATCTTAATTCTTTTGACTTTGAATAGCCTATCCTGAGGTCCATCTTTCATTCTGATCATGATGAATTTTCCCATTTCATCTCTGTACAGGGATTTAGTTGCAGCTCTGCACTTTCTTTGAATTAAATCCACAAACTGGGATCTTTTGGCATGTGCTTTTTTTTTCTTCCTTTTTTGAAGAAGGTTCCTATCTTGGAAAATAATCCATAACTGCTGATCCTGAACTCTTTTTCTTCTTTTGTAAAGATACATTCTGGAGCCTTACCCCCACCAGAGCTCTTGGGAGGAATCATAGCTCTTATTACTGTTTTCCCTCCTGAGATTGACATTATAAAGGCTACTTTATTGACAAAAGTGATGCAGGTTTCTCCTTTACTTCTCCCCCTTCCTCCTTCCCTCCCTCCCTCCCTCCCTCCCTCCCTCTCTCTCTCTCTCTCTCTCTCTCTCTCTCTCTCTCTCTCTCCTCTTCCCCCCCCCCCCCGTCCTCCCTGTCCCTGTCTCCTCCCCTCCCCCACTCCTCTCTTCTTCTTTATCTCCTTCTCCCCTTCTCACTTCTTAATATAGCTTTTGACTCTTTTTTGGGTTCTGCACACCTCTTTAACAAATAGTCAATTCCCACTGATTCAGGACAGCTCCAATAACCAATGGATGTTGACAGTGCTGGCAGACTGAACTCATTTACTGACTCCAGGAGTTCATTTATTTCAAGATGTTTATTTGTCTGTTGTGGAAAAATTCTGATCGAGAGCAGATGCTAGTTGAAATTCAGTATTGAAGAGAAAAGGTTACTGAGTCATTCAGAGAACTTTGTATGACTTTCCTTCTAACCAACTGTGAAAGAGAAGAAAAAGCACTTTGAGGGCCAGCCAGGGCAGCTGAATGGCACCCCGACTCTGGTACTGCAGCTGTGGTCCTGGCTTTGGGTGCCTTGTATCACCTTCCCACTAGGACCTCTATTTCTTCTTCAGTAAAACCAATGCATTGAACCAGCAGAGCACCTATGGCAGCCTCCTAGCTCCTGTGATTTCTTGCCATTGAAGAGCTACCAGTGGGTCATCCCCAGGTGCCATCACATTCAAAGGCTTTATGGGATTTCTCTGCTGCCTAGTTTGGAAAAGCTTCCTGATAATCTGGTATTGCTTTTACCTCTGAGTACTGCCTAGATTTAGCCCTTACCATGCTTAGGTCAGTGTTACTTTCCCAAAGGGTCAATACCACCTGCTTGGTTTATTGACATGTCATGTTTTACTTTGTTCATTCCTTCATTCACTCATCAAACTTTGTGGTTACTCACTGTGCATATCATCCTCTATGACATTAATAATATGCAACTTTGTGTTTTATTTAAGTATAAGTCTTACCTCCCTGACTCATTGTGAGCTCCATAATTGTGTAAACATCTTTATCATTGATACTTATCATGGTCCTTACCACCATGATGATGGTGACAACAGCTGCTACTACTGCTGCTACTATGACTATGGTGACAACTTCTATTACTACCACTACCACTAGCCAAGTTTGATACAGATTTTGCTATGTGCTAAGCACTTACAATGACTAATTTGATCCTCACAACTACTCCTCAACGTAGGTGCTATGTTATTCTAATTTACAGATGAGGAAATAGAGGTTAAGTGATTTGCCTAGGGTCACACAGTCTATTAAATGTTTAAGATAAGATTTGAACTTAGGTCTTACTAATTCCAGACCTGGTGCTCTATCCATTTTTCTACCCAGCTGCCCCCTCTATTACTTCTACTAAGTCCTACTATTTTTACTAATTTATTATTTATTTATATAGTTTCTATTTTTTATATTTGGATATATTTTATATTTTTATAATTTATATATAATTAATTATTACTACTAGTAATAAAGATGCTACAATGATTAATTATAATTGGTGGTAGTAGTAGTAGCAGTGGTGGTGGTAGTAATGGTAGTAATTACTACCGGTAGTAATAAGAATTGGGAGTGTCCAGCCTGGAGATGATTTAGGGGGAGCATGATAACTGTTTCAGGTATTTAAAGGGTTGTCATTTTAAAGAAGCCTGTAGGGGCGGCTAGGTGGCCAGTGAGTAGAGCGCCGGCCCTGGAGTCAGAAGGACCTGAGTTCGGATCCGGCCTCAGACACTTAACACACACAAACAAAAACCTAGCTTTGTGACCTTGGGCAAGTTACTTAACCCCAATTGCCCTAAAAGGGGCGGCTAGGTGGCGCAGTGAGTAAGAGTGCCGGCCTCGGAGTTGGGATGACCCGAGATCAAATCTGGCCTCAGAAAATGAGCACCCACACATATATAATGACTAACCGTGTAACCTTGAGCAAGTTACTTAACCCCAATTGCTTAAAAAAAAAAGAAGAAGAAGAAGAAGAAGCCTGTAGCCAACTGATAATGATAATCAGTATTTATTAAGCCCTTACTAAATTCCAGGCACTCTGCTAAGCAGTGGGGATACTGTCCTCTATCCTGAAAAGATAAAGGGAGTTTTGACTAGGTGAGAAGGCCCTAGGCATTAATGGAAATTCCAGGTTAAGAAGGCAGCTAAGCCCTGGTAACCAAGGCCAGGGAGTCGGAAACATGAAAGTTGGGAGTTGGAGGGGGGAAGGGAGAGACAGCATGTGGGTAGGTAGAGGAAGAAGCATGCTCAACTGCTAAGCAAAATGGAGGTAACAGAAGAAACCAATAATGGAAAAGGGGTCAAACTGGTGGAGGGATAAGACATTCAGTTTGGCCACAGATCATAAGAGTCTCATTCAGATATGAGTTGAACCATTTGATAGCAAGGTATCTTCCAACTCAGAAATTCTGTGACTGAGAGTAATAGCAGTTGCTTACATGTTATTTCTACCATTTGAATTTAAAATCCTGAGGATTGGGACTGTGCTTTTTGCCTTTCTTTGTCCACCCTGTACTTATCACAGTGCTTGGGATATGATAGATACTTAAGAAATGCTTGGTTATGTCCATAAATCTTTATCTTCCTCTGACACTTAGTACAGAGCCTGACTTGGTAATGCAACCCCATCTTGGTGTTACCTGTGAATGTGCTTGGCCTTATTTTATATCCCTCTGTATTCTAGTAATTTGTATGTGCTTCCTATCCCTTTACTAGATTGTAATTTCCATGAGGGTAGGTAATATTCCCCATTTAAACTTTTTGTTTCCCCAGGGCCAGATACAGTTTCCTATACACTTTTTACATAGATTTTAGCAAAGGATTAGGCAGTATTTTATCCTAGTAGTGAAAATGGAGAAATGTGGATTAAAGTCATCTAGTCTACTAACATTTAAGTACCTACTAAGTACTTAGCATTGTGTTAGACCCTAGGGATACTAAGAGATGAAATAAACAGTCCCTGATCTCCTGGAGCTGCTCCAAGTCTTTTTTTTTTTTTTTTTTTTTTTTTGCTTTTTGGAGGGCAATTGGGGTTAAGTAACTTGCCCAAGGCCACACGGCTAGGTTTTTGTTTGTTTGTGCCTTAAGTGTCTGAGGCCAAATCCGAACTCAGGTCCTTCTGACTCCAGGGCCAGTGCTCTACTCATTGCACCACCTAGCCGCCCCGGAGCTGCTCCAAGTCTAATAAGGGAAACTGCAATCTGGTGGATTCTGGACTGGTTGAATGGTAGAACATGTAATAGTTTGCAGTCAGCCTAGTGGTGATTTTCCGTGAGGAGCCCCACGGATCTGCCCTTAGTGTGTTTAATGTTTTTTGTCAATCATTAATCAACAAACATTTATTAAGAACCTGTATCAGTGACTTGGATGAAGGTGTAGATGACATGCCTATTGAATTTGTATGTGATACAAAGTTATGAGGGACAGCAAGTCTGGTTAGTGGTAGAATCAAGGTCTAAAAAAACTCAACTGACTGGAACAATGGGATTTATCTAAAAAGAAAAAAAAACACTAGGTATATATGAAGTCCTGCACTTCGAATTAAAAAAAAAATCTGTATCACTAAGGATGATATGGCAACAACAACAAAAAGCTAATATAATCTTTGGGTTCATGGAGAGAGGCATAATGGCATTTTGCATTCTGCTATGGTCAGATCAGGCTGCCTAAGAAGATTCTGATTGGATTTCCTCTCATTTGAATTCTTTACAAAGGAAGGAGCTGAGTAGATTATTGTAGGCTGTAGTAGAGGGAATTTCGAGTCATCTATGGGCTAGAATAAATGGCCTCTGAAGTAGCTTATAATTCTAAGATTGTTTGATTCTCTTTATTGAATTTACTGATAGGTAATTAATTAATATTTAATTCTGTTGCCAAGCATGTTACTCAATCTTTCCTCAAAAGTTTTTTTTTTTGAAGGGCTTCATCAAAGCTCTCTTGGTTCTCTGGAGAAGATAACCCAAGTGCTAAATTCTGTGTATGACAAAAGCAGCAAAGGAGTTGCCCTCAAGGAGTTCACAGTCTAATGGGGGAGAAAACAAGCAAATCTATACAAATAAACTATAGACTATGTAAATAAGAAATCAGGAATGAGGGAAAAGCTAGAATTAAGAGGGGTTGCCTTCCTGGAGAAGACATGATTTTAGCCGAGACTTAAAGAAAGCCAGGGAAGCCAGGAGGTAGAGATGAGGAGAGCGCATTCTAAGAATGGGGGAGAAACCGAAAAAATGTCTGGAGCAGAAAGATCATGTGTATTGCTCATAGGAAAATGAAGAGGTCAGTGCAGTTAGTATTAAAATGTGAGAAAACTGGAAAGGTAAGAGAGAGACTAGGTTATGAAAGAATTTGAATTCCAAGCAAAGGATATGGTGCTGAAGGCAGTAGAGAACTGCTGAAGGTATTTCATAAAGGATATGACATGGTCAGACCGGAGCTTTAGGAAAATTTCTTGCATGACTGGAGGGTGGATTGGAGTGGGGAGAGACTTGAGGCAGACTGATCTGCCAGCAAGGTCAGAGGAAAGAACAGAACCTGTTTGAGGGTTTGTTTTTGCAATGGTAAAGTGGATGAGTTTGGGTAACAGATGAGATATGGTGTATGAAAAATAGTGAGGAATTGAGGACGACCTTCTATGTTATAAGCCTAAGAAACTGGGAGGATGATGTTGCCCTCTGTAGTAACAGAAAAGTGGGGACTCGGGGAGGAGGGTTAAGGGGAAAGATAATCATTGGTAATTTTGGAGGAAGTAGTTTTGGTGGAATGACAGTGTCATAATGATTGATTGGAGGTGATTTACAGTGTTAAGATCCATGGATCTGACTTCATATAGTTTTATGGTTTTTATCAGTGACTTGGTTGAAGACATAGAGGACACATCTATTGGATTATAGAAGTTACAAAGTTAAGGGCAGCAAATATTTGATGATAGGTGTTCTGTCTCTGTCTGTCACACACACGCAAGAGCACACACACACACACACACACACACACACACACACACACACACACCTGTTGGAACATTTTCCAGATGTTTAGAAAGTTAAGTTTATGTCCTTTCTGTATTCATGTTTGGAGAAGAAAAAGGCAAACCACTCCAGTATCTTTGCCAAGAAAACCCCAAATAGGGTCACAAAGAGTCTGACATTACTGAAACAACTGAACAGCAATAAGAGTATACTTAGGAAAGTGGCCAACATGTTGAGCAGACTGGGCAGGTTCCTGAAGGAGGCATGAGCCAAGGAGTGGGTACTGACCAGGCCCTTCTCTGTCTGCAAGGTGGCTCTTCCTCACCTTTCTTAAAGCCCCTATACCAAATAAGCAGGCATCACCAACAGAGATCATGGGAATGAGGTACAACTACCCTGTTCCTGTTTGAGATGATGGCAACATACCTGATATACCCAGCAATGCTCAGGATCCCTAGGGTCCTTTCCTCCACTGGCTGAAGAACCCCTGAATCCTCCATCTGTTCCCTCTCTTTCCCACAAATAAATGTCCTTGTCTTTAAAAAAAACCTACAAAAACAAAACAAAACTCTATATCTCCCTAATTTGCCCAGGCTGGAAGTACAGGTGGTACTCATAGTATGATACCAATACTGATTGCCATGGAAGCTTTGACCTGCTTGATTTCCAGTGAAGGTAGGTTGACCCCACCTTAAACAACACAATGTACCCCTTGTTCCTGGCAATACACTATATTGATGCTAAGCTTAGTATGGGTGCTTAATCTACTCAACCCATTGAAGCTCAGAACTCCTAAGCTCAAGAGATTTGCCAGCCTCAACCTCTCTGGTACTTGGAGATTATATGTATTTACCACTATACCTAGTTAAAAATGCTCATTTAGACAATTAATGGGAGATGGCACTATGTGCTTAGAGTTATGTGGTCAAGAGGGATGCCTCCATCACCCATAATAGCTTATCACCACATCTCTTTCTCTGGGTAGAAAAGTCTACCTTCCATTTCCATGCCTTCATTCAGGAAGACCCCTTCCCCTGACCCCCACCCCCACCCCGCCAATCTAAAATGTTTTCATGACTCCCAGCTATCCCCAGGAATCCCCAGGCATCTTTAGGACTCAGGTTAGGTGCTACCTTCCATACAAGATCTTTCTTCATGCAACTCATTATTAATGTCACCTTGCAAATTTTCCCCACTTATTTTGTTTCTTTCTTATATTTAATTTCTCTGTGTACATGTTGTCTCCCAACCCCCATCCCCCTGCCCCCACCCCACAAAAAAAAATGGAAGGACTTTGTGGGCATGGACTGCTTTATTTTTGGTTCTGCACCTGGCTCAGAGTGTCTATTTAATAAGTTCTTGTTGAATTCATCTGAGAACTTTTTGTGTAAATTCTTTTCTGAGCCATAGTATTAAAATTCTGTAATTTTCATTTCTCAATGAAATTGTGACAGAAAATATTTGTCAATAAGCCATTTTGACAGAATGATGGTTTTATGATTTATTTTTATATACTTTGGGGGGATAGCTCAGTTAATATATTAAAAATAAGGTTTGTTATATCATTATACAATTATTATAATTTTAATATATTTTATAATATACTTACTATGATATAATTATAATATATAATTAAATAATATAACATGATATGATGTATTGTTGTTATATAAGATCTGCTTTCTGGTTTGTTCTTCCATTTTTTCCCTTTGTTAGTACTCTTTCTCTTTTTAAATACTTCATATTTGGGTCACAGAGTCAAAGATCTAGACCTAGAAATGGCCTCAAGGCCATCTAGCCCAACTTCCTCATTTACAGATGAGGAAAATTAGACCCAGCCAAGTCAAGAAACTTGCCCGGGGTCACATAGCTAATTAGAGATATATGATCAGAGATTTTATATCCAGAAGTGCCTTTAGACACCAAGGACTGCAAACACCTCATTTTTTCAGTAAAGAAAATGAATCCCATAGAAATTAAGAGACTTGCCCAGGGTCACACCACTAGTTAAGGTCATAGGACCAGAGATTTTCTAGCCAGAAGAGCCTTTAGAAACTATGAACTCCAGCCACTTCATTTACAGGTGAGGAAGCTCAAACCCAGTGAGGAAAATGTCTGGTCCAAGGTCACATGAGTGACCCCTTTTGTATTTACTTTGACCATATGACATTCTTCCCTCCCTTCTATTCTCTAGTAGAATATTAGCTTCTTAATGCAAAGACTGATTTTGTTTTGCTCTTAGGGTCTCCAGCACTTAGCATCATAGTTCACGGCATACAGCAGGTACTCAATGCATGTTTATTGAATGGAATAAACACCCCCTATATTTTCCTTAAAAACTTCCATTAGCTTCATTTTCCTTAAAAATAAATAATTGGGTATTATACACAATCATCATTGTCTTAGCATAAAAAGACAAAGGCAAATAATCCAGAATTCAGGGGATCATTTAAAGCATTCATCTTGGTGATAGAAACCTGAGGTATAGCAGGATCTGGTAAGAGCTGGAGGCCTGACTGAATGCAAGCACTGCATGTTTTTTTTTTTTTTTTGTTTGGAAAATCCTATTTCAGTGAAGTTTCTCAGTTATTTTGAGATCACATTTATCCCCACCGAAATATAGAGCCTGTGAGGATCCATTACCTGACAGTGTTTTCATTTGAAAGAGACAAAATAATAAGGCCAGAGTGAGAACATGCTCATTTCCCCATGACTTGGGATTCTCGATTCTGACGGTCGCCCATTTTTCCAGGGTAAATGATGGTGCTACACAGCATATTCTTCAGCTGACAGAAGCGATGAGGAACAGGCAAAGACTCCAACAGGGAGGAATGAAGGTTCTTCTTATTTCCCAGGGCAGGAAGAAAAGAGTTAACCATGAGAAAGGAGTCTGCCAGGCCTTAATTTTTGTGCAACCTGGAAGCAGAATTTTTAGTTGCCTCCAGATGAGGTATTTGACCTGCCATTGGCCCTGTTGATGAAGGCCTGAGACCCAGGAGTGCAGTAGCATGTGCAGAGATTGTAATTTCCTAGAGCAAGCCTGCAAAATGGCCCCAGGCCACTGAATCTGGTGGTACAAGGAACAGAGCATGAGGTCTGGAGTTGGGAAGACCTCAGTTCAAATTTGGCCTTCGATAGCTATGTGACTCTGGGCAAATTACTTTACCCATGTCATCCACCTAAATAATAGAGAATAGCTAATGTTAATATAATATTTTATAGTTTATAAAGTGATTTACCCACATTATCTCACTAGATGTGTATAACAACCACGAGGTCAGTGCTATCCCCATTTTTTGCTGAGAAAACTAAGGCTAACAGGTTAAATAACTTGCTCAAGGTCACATGACTGGCAAGTCTGGCAAGAGTTGAACCTCTATCTTCCTGACTCCAGTTCCAGTATTCTCTCCATTGGGTTGAGTTGCTAGAATCAATAGCATAGCCTGTATTTTATAGTATAGCATACACACACATATGCGCGCGCGCACACACACACACACACACACATGCATGCACTCACATGCACACATTCTGTCAACCTTACAAAGTTCATTCTAAGAAAGATAAACAAAATTAGACTGCTTGTGCATGTTTATTTCTCTCAAGTGGGTGAAGATGCACATAGATATGTGTGGGAGTTCTTTGGGAAAATAAGCTCAAAGAAAGGCCAGTACAAGGAAACTTTATATCCTTAGAGCAGGGAAGTGTTTCCTTCCCCCTCCCTTCCTGACTCAGGATGCCTGTGTCAGCCAAATTTATAGTTTCCATATCTGTCAGGCATTTCATAAAACAGAAGTGTCATAACAGGATAGCGTCCATAAAACATTGAGGTAAGGGAAGTACCAATTAATCAAGATAGTGTCCAGTTCCAGGCACCTGGTCCTTATCTGTCATAATAGAAGAATGTTCCCAGTCTGTTTCATCCACCCATGTGGTTGGTTATAAAGGAGCATTTGGGGTTCACTCAGAGAGCATGCAAAGCATTGTGGTACGTTAACTCAGAGTGGGCAAAAATGTCTTTCTCTTGATTGACCAATCTAGGTTTTTTTTTTTTTTCAGGCCATGGGGGGCTCAAGCTGGTTTAGCTTGTCCACGTACATTGGCCACATAAGGAGAGCCTGGTGTTGGCAAAGATTGAAGGCAAAAGGTAAAGAGGAATGCAGAGGACAAGATGGGAAGATAGTGTCATGGAAGGAATGCACATGAGCTTGGAAAGACTTGGATCGATAGTGGGGGATAGAAAGGCCTGGTAGGCTGTGTCCAATGTGGTCACAAAGAGTTAGAAATAACTGAATAACTGAACAATAACATAGTATACCCTAAATTTGAGTACATTTAGGAACACATTGGATTGTTTTTGTTCAGTCATTTCTGATACTTTGTGACCCAGTTTTGAGATTTACTTGGTAAAGATACTGGAAGGGTTTGCCATTTCCTTCTCCAGATTATTTTATAGATAAGGAAACTGAATCAAACAGGGTTAAGTGACTTGTCCAGGGTCACATAGTTAGTAAGTGTCTGAGACTGAATTTGAACTCATGTAAATGAGTCTTCCTAATTCTAGGCCCAGCGCTCCATACATTGCACCAAACTGATTGATTGATTAAGTCTTTGTGTCCTAGGCAAAAAGTGTGAGGAGCTTTTTCCCCATGTCTTTGGTGGTTCACTTTACATAGCACAGGGGCGTGAAGAGTGGGGAGTGGGCCTCACCGTGAGTCATTTCTGGATACATAAATAGAATGTTTATCTTACCAATCATTCCCTGGCCTCCTTCTATGTTTGGTTACTCATTTAAATGGGGACTTGACAACACTGAAAACTGTTTATGGCCTCTGAGATCAGATGGTTCAAATAGGGACCTAAGACAACAAAGGTTCTGGGTTTTGTCTTCTGCTTGGGCTGTTGGCAAAGCCTTTCCTGCAGATGTATCCAGTGCTGTGGGAAGCACTTTTATTCTGGAATCCAAAGATCTGGATTCAGTTCCTCCCCCCAGTCTTCTGTCTGTCAATCAGCCAGCCAGGTAATAAACTTATATTATGTGCCAGGCACTGAACTATATCCTGGGCATAGAAAGAAAGCAAAAGTCAGGTTCACTTCCCCTTAAGGTGCTCACAATCTAAAGAGTGGGGCAAGAGATAAACCATGGACAAAAGAGGCTTAGGCAGGATAAATTGGATCTAAACACAAGGGGGCAGGCCCTAGCATCATGGGGGCATCACAAAAGAAGGTAGGACATTAGATGGGACTTGAGGTAAGAAGTCAGAGAAAGCAGGAGGCATTGTTCTTTTTGTACTGGAACCCACAGTGCCTAGAACATACTTGATGCTTTTAGACTAATTGGTTTTTTTTTTTTTTTTGGAGGGGGGAGGGCATGGCAATTAGGGTGAAGTGACTCACCCAAGGTCACACAGCTAGAAAGTGTTGTGTCTGAGGCCAGATTTGAACTCAGGTCCTCCTGACTCCAGGGCCGGTGTTCTATTCACTGCTCCACCCCTTGACTAATTGTTGATTGGATACTAGATGGTCTCTGAGCTCCCTGCCAGTGCTGTATCCATGATGCCATGTTCTTATATCTGTAAATGCTTGCCACTGATGACAAAGGGGAACTATATGTCAGCTCTTAGATGGATCAATTTAGTTGATTATAGATTAGATCTAGAAAAGACCATGTTGGTTATCCAGTTTGCCTTCCTTATTCTACAGACAAGGAGACTGACTCCAGAGAAGTTAAACACCAACTCCACATTTACATAGGTAGCAAATGGCAGTCTGGATTTGAACCCAAGGCACCCTGATTGCAAATCCAATGATCTCTCTATTGCATGAGTCAGAAAATAGAGACAACTCTAAATTATTCATGCTACTCCAAAGTTATGATGATGCTGATAATGGAAAAGCACTGAAAGCTTTGCAAACATTTATATTTTTGATCTTAGAAATAATTAAATACTTATTGAGAGCACTGTGTGCAAGAGATTGGTTGAAGTGTTCAAATAATAACTTAAAATAGCATAAAACTTTTAAATTAAGAAAACTGATATATTTTGTTTTAAAATCCTGTTAATTTCCATAATATCATTTTCTCTTCCCTTCTCAAAGAGACATGTTTTGAACACAGCCAGAATCAAGAAATCACTTCAAGAAAATTTCCCATTATGTCAGCTAAGGTTTACAGTGGGAGTGGGGGGGTGTTTGGGGGAAGGCCTGCAGGCTGAAGGTCACGTGTGGCCTTCTAGGTCCTTTAGTACAGCCTTTTGAACAAATCCAACTTTTCAGATTTGGTCAAAAGACCACACTTAAGGACCTGGAAGGCCACACGTGGCCTTAAGGCCTCAGGTTCCCCATCCCTAGTTTGCATTATATACAATGTTCTCTGTCCATAATTCCCCACCTATCTATAGAGGACTTTTTGATTTTCCAAATGTTTTCTCCTGTGTTTTCTCACATAAGCCTCACAATTGTCCTATGAGATAGTCAGGACAGAGAGAACTTTTCCAGTTTTCATTCAAGTAATCTGATCCTAAGATGCATTTAGTGACCATAGAAACAAGGTGATGCAGCAGGTGGAGCACTAGATTTGGAGTCAGGAAGATCTGAGTTCAAATCCTTCCTCAGACACCTATTAGCTTTGTGACCCTGGGCTAGTCATTTAACCCCTCTCAGCTTTTGTTTCCTTATCTGTAAAGTGAAGAAAATGTTTATAATATTGAACTTGAAGATCACATAGGATAACCTGCAAAGTGCTTTGCAAATCTCAAAGCCCTATATAAATGCTGGTTATTCTTCCAGGTGCTCTTCCAAACACCAGATGGTGTTTGCACCATCTGTGTTCACCACAAAGTTTGAACTGGTACATTAGAAAGAATTCTGACTCCAAACTCAGAGGATCTGCACTCAAATCCTGCCTCTCTGATTCTTAATACTTGTGTGATCGGGGCGGCTAGGTGGCACAGTAAGTAAGAGCGCCAGCCTCAGAGTTGGGATGACCCGAGATCGAAACCGGCCTCAGAAAATGAGCACCCACACATAAATAATGACTAGCTGTGTGATCTTGAGCAAGTTACTTAACCCCAATTGCTTTAAAAAAATACTTGTGTGACCTTGGACAAGTCACTTCAATATCCTGGGCTTAGTTTCTTATCTGTCAGATGAAAGGGTTGCACTGGATTTCCTTTGAGATCCCTTCTTGTTCCAAATGTATGATCTTATGAGCTAAGATCCTATGTCATTCAATGTCAATTACACCTTTCCTTACTCACCACTCCTGTATATGTCTTATATTCTTCAGTGGAACTTATCCCCTGACTATGCATATTGGTTTCAAAGTTTTTCTTCTTATTCTGTCTTTTTTTTTTCCAGTTGGAAGTGGGATGTGGGATGGGACAGAGAAAAAAAAAATATTTTTGATCATTGAGAAAAATAATTCAAAACAGCATGGAAGCCCCTTGAGCATAAGGACTTTCCCTTTTCCTTAACCTTTTCTATATAGAACCCACTAACTTACCTTTGCAAGGCAACAGAAGCCAAATGGGCTTCTTCAGTAGGCCTCCTTTAAATAGGCAGACCTGTTATTAGGATGAGATCTGAATTACCCCTTATTGAAATGGTCTGCCCTTTTCAAGCCAAGCACTTCATAGGTAACCAGATCAAGGTGGATGGATTTGTGCCCGGTTGTATACAGAACACACTGCCAAAAAGTAAACCATAACAAATAGGGACTGACTTTTGACTGCTACAGCTCACTGAGCAGATGCCTTCTCTCAGAAACCTTCGATGATAGGGAAATATATTTTCCTCTGAGTTTACAGCTAATTCCTTGTTGGTATTCAGTTGTTATCACCACAGCCACAAATGAGGCTGAAGTACCTCTCCATATTGAGCAGCAGGAGTTTATGTTAGTATCTGAGAGGTCTGTTCAACCAAGAACTCTTCTCCAGTTTCACCCCTCCCCTCTCAGCCCAATTTTCTGATTCTTTGCAAACATTGAATTCTGCCTTTTTTATGGGCACCATTTTGGAGTGTAATGGTCATATTAGTTAACAGTCATATGGTTACAATTTGGAAAGTGCTTTACATATTCTATCTCATTTGATCCTCACAACAACCATTTGAGTTCAATACTATTATTATCCCCATTTATCAGATGAAGACATTGAGGCTGAAGGACAGTAAGTGATTTGGCTAGGGTCACACAGCTAGTAACTGATGAAGGATTTGGATTCAGGTCTTCCTGGCCAAGTCGAATGCTAGATCTTATAGCTTCCCCCTTGGTTAGCATGAAATGGTTTGGTATTTGGGCCTTGATTCAAACCTCTTACTAGCTATGAGATATTTAGACAAGTCATTTGAACATTTGGGGGTCTCAGGTTCTGTGAGTGTGCGTATGTCTGTGTGTGTGTGTGTATGTGTGTGTGTGTAATGAAGGGGGGGGTTTAAACTCCATGCCCTTTCAGGATGCTTTCTTTTCTGAATTGATGTTCCATCTCTCCCAGGGTAATGATTCATAAAGGGAGATGTCAGGGTATTATGAAAAGAACTCTGATTCTGGAATGAGAGATGCTAAGTTCGAATCTCACCTCTTATTGCTTAGCTTTGTGACCTTGGACAAGTGACTTCTCCCTACACTTCAGTTTCCTCATCTGTAAAATGAGAGCATTGGACCAGCTGGCCTCTGAGGAAGGAAGAAGGGAAGGGAGAGAACGTATATTTATCAAGCACGTTCTGTGTGCCGGGCAGTGTTTTCAGTGCTTTACAAACATGACCTTATTTGATCCTCCCCCCCTAGGAGCTAGGCACTCTTTTCATCCTTCCCACCCTAGAGCTCTCAAACCTCGGCAGCATTCGCTCTATCCCCCTTGGGTTACTGTCTCTAGATATTCCATGGATTCTGTCTCTCTCTTTTATTATTATAGATCCTTATATGGTAGAAAATAGTTCATAATCATGTCAGATTTTCCTTTTTCCTGCCTAATATTCTGCCTTGATTTTTTCTGGGGGTGTATTTTGTCTGTTTAGTCATTATCTTTTCATCTCTGGCCTCCCTGTGTCCCCTCGCTCATTTTCCATTCTTTTTCTTCTGATTCTTCTCTTATCTGGATGCCTTTTCACTCTTCCCCATGGGATCTGAAATCTTCATGCATTGTTTCTCTTTTAAGTTTTTCCAAGTCTAGAATCAGAGGCTTCTAGGATGTCAGAGCCTGCTAAGAGTTTAGAAAGGTCATCTAGTCCAACTGCCTCATTTTGTAGTTGAGAAAACAGTCCCTAAAGGTCCAGGGACTTGCCCAAGGTCACCCAGGTTATAAACAGTAGAGATATGCCCTCTGATTTCAAAAGCAGTATTCCTTCTTTTCTATTATGCCCTCTGAAGAATGATTTAATCTAGTGGGTGAGGGAAATGCCTAGAGCTGACCAGATATGAATGGGAAATACATCATTTATTTTAAAATTATTTAGTACAGCATCAACATAACTGATTAGATCTGCCTTTCAATTAAGTATATTTAGCAAGGTTCTTTTCAATACATAAAAGTGGCAATAGCTTTTCAATATCTTCGTCTTGCCCTTAGTCCTCATCATGATTTATTGTTTTTCTATTCACTCCCCTTTGCTTTTCCACTTAACATGACCATGGTGTGTATACTTTTCTCCTAGCTCTGATTTTTCCCTTTGAATTATTTCATAAAGGCCTGTAAATATTTAAATAAGTATTTTATTAGAAATTGAACATCAAATGTCAATACAAAGACATATATAATGAATTAATGGAAAGGGATAAAGTACCATAATATTCCTTTTATCCCTCTCTCATCTTTTAGCATAATACATTGCAGTTTCTTCCTCATTCACTTTTCTTTGTATATTCACAAAGTGTACTCATTCTCCAGATTCAGTTTTTTTACCACACTATTTCATAAGAATCTGTCCAGAAATATTTGTTACTCATGCTTATTCTTCTTCATTGTGTTATATTTTATTGAATTAAAATGCCATAATTTAACTATTCCTTAATTCCTGGCTTATAGCAGGTGCTAAATGCATGCTTGTTCACTGACTGAATCAATTGAACATGTAGGTTCTTTCCACTGTTCTGTGATTGTGCATACTGATGTTCTAACAGTCTTTGGATGGAAAGCTCTTTTGCCTATTTTTGATAACTCTTTCAGGGCATATTTAGCAAAAGAGAGTTATGGGGTCAGAAGGGTCAGTTTTTGTGACTTTGACTATATTTTTAATCATTGACTTTGATAGCTCCTCAGTTCTGTATTTCATCTTGGCCATTTTTCTTATTCAATCCCTTCTCTAGGCACTTCTTACATACATTCTTTTTAGAAACCAGAAGTAGAAAGTCCATAAAGGCAAATATGAAGTAATGCAATTAGGTTTAAAAAATAAGTTTGCAAGGACAAAATGACAGTTCGATAAAGAGCTGGGTGGGGGCAGTCTAGTGGGATGATATGGCCACCACAAAAGCTCAGGTGATCTGAAATTACATTGAGAGGTGCAGTTTGCTGGAGGATGGAAGTTCTCATCCCCTGCTTTCTCTGCTGGTATCAGGCTACATCTGGAACATGGTGTTTAGTACTGGACAGCACAGTTTAGAAATGGCATTAGTACTCTGCAGAGTGGCAACCAGCTGAGGGCAAGTAGAAGGTGAAAACCCTGGAGTTCAGGATTATGAGGTTTGATTGAAGGATCATAGGATAAGATGCCTAGAGAGGAAGAGACCTCAGGAACCATCTAATTCAGTCCCCTTATTTTACAGATGAGTAAACTGAGACGCAGGGAGTTTAAATGACTTTCCCAAGGTCACACGTATGGCTAGAAGTAGAGACTATATTTGAACTCAATTCTGATGCCTGCAATTTCAGGATATTTTACTGATGTAGCATTGCTATATTCAAATATTTGAATGGTTGTCACAAAGAAGAGGACTTAGATCCTTCTGTTTGGCCCCAGAAGATAAAAGTAGGGACTGGGGTGCAAGTTGTACAGAGATAAATCAAGGCTTGATGTTAAAAAAATGTTTCCTTCCAATTATAGCTTTCCTCAAATGGAATGAGACAGCACAGGTAGTGATGGGTTACCTTGCATTGGAGGTCTTCAAAGCTCTAGAAACTGAGTAGATTCTTGTAGAAAAATGTTGGGGGTGCGCTTGACTAGATGCCATTGGAGGTCCTTGCCAACTCTGAAAGATCCACCCACTTTTTAATTCGAGCAGTAATGCATGAACACACTTCTGTCTCCCCAAGTTCACTAGCATTGAATTGTACTACTTAAAAATGCAAATTTGTTAAGCATGGGTTGTTTTAATTTATTGATCTTTCATTAGGAGTTTCAGCATTTTTCCAAGTAGTTTTGCATAATTTGTATTTCATCTTGTAAAGTGACTTTTTTCACTCTGGAACATTTTTATTCACTAGGAACTGCAAGATGCCTTTGTATATTTTAAGAGATGAAATCATAAAAATTAGAGTAAAATATTTAAAAGAGAATGACAATAATGCTACATGTCAAAATCTTTCTGATATAGCCTAAACGTTGCATACAGCTATATTTACATTATTGAAAGCTTATTTCAAGGAGTGGAAAGATAGAAATAAATAACTCATTTTATAGTGCTTTCAAGTTGGCAAAGCACTTTAAAAACATTACTTCTTTTGATCCCCGCAGGAATCCAACAGTGGAGGTAATAATAGCCACTGTTATCTTCAGATTGTGAAATTGTGCCTTAGTGACTCTGGAACTTATCTATGACCAAAAGATCTAAAACAGAAATCACCATTTTGGCTCCCAAGCCCAGGTCTCTTCCAGATTTCCCTATTTCCTTTTTTTTTTAAGTTATCCCTATCTCCACCAAAGAAACCTACCTCCTTCTAGTTGCCCAGGTTCATAGATTCACTGTTATCCTTGACTCATTCTCCTTCACCCCATGCATCCAGTAAGTTGACAAGCCTTGTTTCCACTTCCATGACATTTCCTGCCCCTGTCCCGTTCTCTCTACTCAGGTGGCCACCCTAGTTTAGGATCTCATTACCTTTTTTTTCTGAAATCTTATAGAAATTCCTAATTGGTCTCTCTGCCTCAAATCTGTCCCAACTCCAATCCTTCCTTCATACGCTACAAAAATGATTTTCCTCAAGGACAAATTAGATTATGGCACTCCCTTATGAAGTAAATTCCAATGGCTTCCCTATTGCCTCTATGATCAGATGAAACCTCTTCTGTTTGAATTACGGAATTTTTCATAATCTGCTATCAGCTTGCTTTCCTAGCCATGTTTTCTGTTATTTCTTTTCAAGCATTCTTCAATCCAGGCAACCTTGTCTTCTTCCTGTCTCTCAAATGTGATAACCTATTTTCTATCAGAAGAACTTATTCAGAAGAAGAGTGATGTGGTTGGTCAGATCCAGACTGGAGGAAAATCCTCTTAGCAACCCTGCTAATGGTAGATTGGACAGGGTGGATTTGGCAGTAGGTACACAAATTAGAAGGCTGTTGCACTGGGCCAGGTGAGAGGTGATTGAGGGCCTGGATTGAGGAGGTAACTAAATGAATGGAGAGAATGGGACACATGTGATTTAGAATTAGCAAGACTTGGAAATAGAGTGAACTCACTCTCTCTTCCAGAGTCATCAAAATCCAGTGGCAAAACAAAAGTCAAGATGAGTGACAATGGCTCTGGATGGAGTAGATGATCTTGGCATGTTCAATGTCTGACTAAGCTCTAAGCACTCTAAGACTGTTTCAGCTGCCTTCATGGTCTTTGGAACAGATTGCTTTTATCCTCCCATTCCACTGGGGGTAGGTATCCCCTTAACTAAGGATTGTGTTTGAGGTCTGTCAGTTACCCTCAGCTTGCTTTAGCCTGTTGGTTTTACTGGAATATGGCCTCTGTAAATAATACATGTTCTTAAAGTAACAGGTGAGAGTATAGGATTGTTATAAGGACTACTACAAGACTATGACTGAAATAAAAAACCTAATAAAAAGATAATAATCCCAAATTAATTTACATATATAATGCAATACCAATCAAAATGACAAGGGATTTCTTCTTAGAGCTAGACAAAATCATGACAAAATTTACATGCAGATATAAATGGACAAGAAAGTGAAAGTGCAGGGTTAAATAAAAACTGAAGGTGTGGTTTACTCTCAGACTTTAAAATGCATTATAAAGGAAATATCAAAACCAAATAGTACTAACCAAAATACAGATAAATATATTAATGTAATTGAATAGATACATCAGAGATCCTGGCAAATACATACAAAAATGTGGGGTTATTTACTTAAATCTATATTCAGTAAAATGGGAAATTTTATTATTTACCAACTGTACTTGGAAAATTTGGTTAGTGATTTGTCAGAAAATGTATTTAATCCCCCATATTATGTTCTGAGTACCTCAATGAATTTGTTCTGGATGATGGACTTCAATATTGAAGAAAAACTTTCAAAAGGATGGGATAAAATGGAATGATGTGTTTATCTTAATTAATTTTACTTTTTATCTTAATTATTGATGGGAAAGGAAACTGAAAACATTTTAAGTACAGCATAGACATGTACAATTACAATAAAATATTAAAAGGTACAATAAAACCAGTATTATCCAGAGAAAAAGATTGGTTGTTTTTTTGTTTTTTTGTTTTTTGGTGGAGGGAGAATAAGTGATTTTATCTCAACTGTGAATTCCTGATAGGGGGAAAAAGTCCCTCCAACAGTGTGATTTAATACCTGTTCTGCAACTTACTATCTTAGTGAGAAGCCTGAGACAATCCTTGAGAGGCCATTCATGATACACTATTGAGAGGTCAAACAAGCTTCTCCTGGGACACCTTCAGGTAGTAAGTGACAGAAACAGGATATGAACCCCAAAGTCTTCCTGATCCCAAAGACTGGTTCTTTAGCCCCTACACCATGACTACCTCTATCAGCAAGCATTTTTATTGAAGACAGTAGGTGAGGAAAACAAAACAACAACAACAAAAAAACTTTAATACCTAAAATATATGAGACTGTTTAAAATGTACAGAGGCTATATTCTGATCAAAGCAATTTCATCCATCTCTGTGAGAAGTAGCTGGTGGCTCATGGGATATAGCTCTTCCCCTCAAAGAAGTCAGGAAGATGGGGTCCTGATCTGGTCTCACATACTTCAAGGAAATCACTGAACCTTTATTTGCCTCAGTTTCCTTAGCTGTAAAATAGCACTGACTTCCCAAGGTAGTAAGAATTAAATGAGATAATATTTACAAATATAAAATAACACTTGTGAAAAGCATTTAGCATAGGCACAAAGTAGATTTTATAAATGATTATTCTCTCACTTTTCTACCTTTATCTATACTGGAAATCCCTCATTAGAATATAAGTTCCTTGCGGGCTGGGCCCAAGCCTTAACTCAGTGGGGTGGGGAATGTTTTTATATCACCCAGTGCTGGCTGTGGGTTCCTAATTACTGTTTGTTGATTAAGTTAATCTCCAAATAAATCCCTACACCAGAGATTTAATTCAACCTTTCCTCTGATAAGGGAAACCAGACATCTAGAATAATCAGAAAGTGTTGAAGATGCTATTGCTACAGAGTCCATAGCACAAAATGTCTCTTTTCTAGAAAATCAAGAACGGGGGTGGGGAGGGACCAGCAAAGGCAGGTACTGTTTTGTGAAAGTGTATTTATTCTAGTCGAATTTACCTTAGAACAAAAGCCCATATTGTGAGTGGTCTTGATTTTTCATTCAGACTGCTGGGGAGGGGAGAAGTTTCTTGTAAAGAACTTCAAAAGCCTGCCCTAGCCCAGCAGTAGGCGGTGACAGCTGTCTGATCTGGGGCATCAGCTCTTGGGGGCCTCACCTTCTGTTTGCATGCTTCTAGGCCCAGCTGGGAAAAAAAAAAAAAACAAAAAAAAAGCTCCTCAGCAAAGCCTGGTGGAAAGAGCACTTGATTAAAGATACTGCCTTTTCCTCCAACAGGTTTTGGCCTGCTCTGTGTCCCACCAAAATGAGACCTAGTGGGTACTAAACAAATGGTTAGTGACTGTCTGTCATGTGACACATGAGCCATTTAGCTTTTCTGGTCCTGCATTTCCACATCTACACAAAGACTGGGTTGGACTAGTTGTTCAAAGTCTCTTTTAGATGTAAAATTCAGAGAGATTATTGAAGTCTTATCTTTCTGACTTTTCACTGATTTGGGGATAGGTGGGTGGAGAGGAACATTTGTTCCCCAGGTGTGGCCTTAGCCCCTTCATTTAGAACAATATTCTGCCTGCCATCCCCCAAAGTTTGGACATCAAGGAACAATTGAATGGCTAAACATTAACACCATGGGTCATTCCCTTTTCCTCTAACTTTGTTGTTTTGCAGTCATTTTAGTCATGTACACTTGGGGTATTCTTGGCAAAGATACTGGAGTGGTTTGCCATTTCCTTCTCCAGTTCATTTTACTGATGAAGAAATTGAGGCAAAGAAGGTTAAGTGACTTGCCCAGGGTCACTCAGCTAGTAAGTGACTCTACTTACTCCTCCTAGCTAGAGCTCAATCCACTGTACCCCCTACCTAGCTGATACTTTCAGTAGCTCTGCATTAGAATGGGCCTCCCAATATATGGTTAGTAGGTTGGAAAATTTCTGTTAATTGAAGAATACAAAACAAGACAATACTTTGTATTATTTAGTGTTCAATGTCTACTCTATTTAATAACATTACTCATATGAAATTTCACAGCTTTTTCACCAAATGTCAGTTGAACCTGTCCCTGGAACCTTCATCCGATATGAAAATTTTACAAATTCGGTAGCTATCAATGAAGTGCTTACCATGTGTGATATAATATACTGAGCCCTGCAGATTATAGACACAAAAACTGGCTCTGTCTTCAGGCAGACCTGGGGGGAAGGGAGAGATGGGCAGAAAGGCACAGTGTTCACAGAGAAGCAAATGCAAAGTCATTTCTAGAAGGATAGAAGACCAGTGAGGGTGGGAGAGGGATTGTTAGGCCAGGGCTTGGGGCCAGATATTCTAAGAAGGAGGTGAGTAAGGATGGAGCACAGTCCAGACATGAAGGATCAGCTACACAAAGATACCGAAGTAGGAGGTGCAGTACCATGTGTATGAATGTGTGTGTGTGTGTGTGTGTGTGTGTGAGAGAGAGAGAGAGAGAGAGAGAGAGAGAGAGAGAGAGAGAGAGAGAAAGATACAGAGAAACAAAGAGACAGGAACACAGAGACACAGACACAGATAGACAGAGACAGAGACAGGGAGGAGAAGGGAAGGAAGGTATTCTGATGCTGACCTTAGAGTCTCAGAATGATAGTATCAGATCTGAGAGCTCATCCAGGCCAAGACTTCTTCACCTGGGGCAAGGTGAAGCTCTACCTTAGAGCTAGTCCTGCAGTTCAGGTCTTTGCATCTGAGTCCATAATGTCATTCTGGATCCTTTCACTTTGTATTCAGGGATATTCCTGTCTTCACCTTCACAGCAAGAAAATAGCTTTAGTGTACAATAGGCAAGGACATTGGCTGAAAATGTCTTCAGAGAGAATGAATGGTGTCTATCTTTTCCAACAAGATTTGTTTACAAATAGATCCTTGATATCCAGGGCTTAAGAATTAATCCTTGTTTGTTTCTTTCCTGTCTCTTTGAGAGGTCACATGATACTAAGGCTCTTGGACTTGTCTCAATTCTTCTATCACTAAAAAAGATTAATGCTACTTAAAATTCATCACACTTTTCTCCAGTAAAGTGTGTGCACTTTGAACCAGTCACAATGGCATTGATTAGTGGGTGGCTCTACACCCTGAGAAAAGATTGTGGCCTGTAACCAAACATTATATTGGGAAGGATTAATGAAAAAGCCAGAGTGGCAGATTTTCCTTCTTCTTCAGTTTCCTTATTTCACTCAGGCTGGAAGTACAGCAGCTACTCACTGCCTGAACCCATCACTAATCAGTCATCAAAGGAGAGGAGATTTGCCCTGCTCCATGCCTGACCTGGGGCTGGTTCACCCCTTCTTATAAAGTCTAATCCCACCTTCCCCTCCTGGGGGCTCATCATATTGGTACTGGACTTAGTGGAAACACTTGATAGGCTCTAGCACATCGCAGGTCAGATTGATTGAGCGTAGGTGCCCTACCAGCCTCAGCATCTTTAGCAACCAGGAGTATAGGCTAATATATTAAATACCTTCATTGTATCTCTCTCTCTCTCTCTCTCTCTCTCTCTCTCTCTCTCTCTCTCTCTCTCTCTACCTCCCTTCCCCCCCCCTCATTAATCTATCTCTCTACCTATTTATCATCTAGCTATCTTTAAAGAAAATCACTTTGATTACTTTCAATAACATCATATAAATAAACAATAGTAACCAATTGTTGCCTACTAAAGGTTCTGCTTCCAGGACATGTTAGTTTCATTGGCTCTTCTACAACAACTTAGCTGTGAATGTTTTTTTTTTTTTTTTATACTCAGACCTTGGTTCTATGTCCTGAGTTGAGATTCTTTCTATCAGTGAACTCATGCATCCTCTTCCTCCTCCTCCTTCTCCTCCTCCTCCTTCTCCTCCTCCTTCTCCTCCTTCTTCTCCTTCTTCTTTTTCCCATTCTTCTACTCCTCCTTCCCCTCCTCTATCCTCCTCCTTTTTTGTCCTCCTTCTTCTTCATCCTCCTCCTCTACCTTGTCCTCCTCCTCCTTCTCTTATTTATTCAAGTATAAAAGCAAACATATATTGGAAAATTTCCAGATTGAATTATCAGAAAACATACCAGAGTGAAAGAATTTAATATTATAAGCAACTGTCATTGGAACCATTTGGTATTGGTTAAAAAAAAAAAAACTAAAGGAAACAGAAATAGTTCAATGGAACAGTCTAGACAAGAGATAATCGGAAATAATAGAACTGTATAATTCACTGTTTTATAAACCAGAAGTCAAAAATTACTTAGAAAAGTGCATCCTCTTTATTGGTAAAACTAGAAGGCAGCTTCACAGAACTCAGGCTGAGACCCATATTTTGTTATTACATAATACAGTCTAAATGGATATATGATCTTAACAGTAAAGATTATAGTATAAAAATTAGAAGACAAAGAGATTATATACTTCTCACAGCTATAGGTAGGAGATATATTCATAACCAAACAAAGAGGGGACAATCACAAAATATAAAGTAGATAACTCTGATTACATGAAACTAAAAAAAGCTTCTATACAAACAAAATTAGTACATCTATGATAAGAACAAAAACAGTTGAATGAGAAATAAATCTTTGTGTCAAATTTCTCAGAAATAATTGGTATCCAAGATCCATAAAAATTTAATATACATAGTACATTAACATATATACACATATGCATATATTAATATGTATGTATACTGGTGCATTGTTGTTGGAACTATGAACAAACAATTTGGAATTGCACAAAAAGTTATTACAATATATATACCCTTTGACCCAGAGATTCTACTATTAGGCTTATATTTCAAGAAGAATTGCTAAAAAGAAAGTTTTCATATATACCAATGCATCCATAGTATTTTTATGTGGTAGCAAAGAATTGGGACCAAAATAAAAACCTATCAATTAGCGAATATCTAATTGTGGTATGTGAATGTAATAAAACACTAGTGTGTTATAAGAAATGACAAATATGCAAAATATAAAGAAGCTTGAAAAGATTTGTATGATATGACTAAAATGAAGGAAACTGATCTGAGAAAATATTCACAATGAGTACACTGTCTTAAATGTTGCAAAATTACTAAAGGCAAATGAAGCTTCAGAGAAGAGATATTCTCTACCCCACTGTTGCAGAGGTAGGAGGTCAATGGATATAGTACATTGTACATATTTTCAAACTTTTTTGACATATTTGGTTTTGTTGATTCTCTTTTTTTCTTTACAAAACATTTTAGTTACTTGGCATGGTTTTTGTGAGGGCAAGGAAGGGTATCCTGGGGGAATTTGAACTCATTCATTCTCATGATTTTAATAATCAACTCTAAATCTATGAATCTGAAACATCTTTGTTGAGTATTACACTTATCCAACCTACAATCCTGAATCACAAAATGCTGGTGGTGGGACATTCTTATTTAGTTGGCCCTTCCCCTTCCTATGTGTATATTTGTGTGTTTGTATTCTCATGTATACATGTCTCAAAGTCCATATCAAGGCCTATTTTTTCCTCCTTGCCTTCCATGCCTTCCTTAGATCTTATTAAGTTTCCTACATACCACTAGGCACACAGCAGGGGCTTGATATATACTTTTCCCCCTATCCATTTGCTGAGATCCTATAAATTTGTGATCCTATAAATCTGTATCATACATCATTCTATATCATAAAAAGGCTGAATGCTTTTGTTGTGCAGGAAAAGTGCCCTCCTCATAGATATACATTCCTTCTGTAGTCTTATTTGTAATATTGTATTCTTAGAGTCAGGATGGTACAGTGGAAATATTTGGAGGCATGAGTCTTGGGTTGGAATATAGAGGGTGTCACTTGGTACCTCTATGACCCTAAAAAGTCACTTCGACTCACTGGGCCCTGGTGTCTTCATCTCTAAAATGAGGTGGTTAGGTTGGGTAACCTCTGAGATCTCTTAGATCCCATAAAACATAGACTATTTTAAAAAAATCAAGACTATGGAAGAAGTTATAAAGACAAAATATATAGAGAGTTCCAGTCAACTTCAGTCCAGTCATTACTGGAATTGCACAGATTTTGCATGGGAGAAGGGACTAAATGCTTGCAAACTGAAAAAAATTAAAAATAAAACAATCTAAACATATAGCCTTCCATAAGTGTCATATATTTGAGCACACATATATAAAGCTAGAGCTAGATTTGGATCCAGCTTTCTTTTTATGTCTGTCTATGTACACACACACACACACACACACACACACACACTCCTACCTGAATGAATGAACCAATAAGGAAAATTACTGTCCCAAATGATACGTTTGCATGGTGGTTAGTGACTCCTCCCACCTCTCTCCTATGTGACATTATCTTCTGCCACCTGCTGGTGGCTTTGGGATGTAACCAATTCCTCATTTTTTTTTTTAACTCAAAACCAGCAGATTTTACATCAGGTTTTCATTACAATCAATATGTATATTTACTATATATTATATATCTATGAAGCAGAGCTGTGGATCAATGGCAATTAGTGTGTAACAGGTTCCATTAACATTTTTAAAATTAATACCGTGAGCACGCTGATGAAAAGGAATTGATCCTGACCATGTTATGTCTGTTATTTAGCGTCTCTCAAATGCCCTTTACAAACAGGTTTTTTTCAGTTGATAAGTTTAAAATTAGTATGTCAGTACAGACTTAATCTATTGACTCATGTTTTACTTCTGAAGGTAATCATAGGGTGCCACACATGCCTGATCTTCTCTTTCCCCAGCAGGCACCTTTTGCTATAGTCTTGAGGTTTCCTAGAATGATTGTGTTCTTATACTAAAGATTTTCTAGGTCTTTCTCTTGAGCCAGGGACCAGGAGACACTGCTTCAAATAACTTCATCTCTGTGGGTCTGTAAAATGGGGAGTTTGGAATAGGTGGCTTTAAAGCTATGGTCCTATGAAACTTACCAGATTGTGGAAAAGGTCTGGAAACATCTTTATAAGATTGTGTCATCACTTTTGGAGAACACTCTGGATTTCCAGTTTTTAACAAGACTCTGTTCCTGAAGATGTCTAATCACCTCTCTGTTCTTGATAATTTAGACCAGAGACACTCAAAATTGGGTGTCCTCCCATCCCCATGCACATTTGGCATTTAAAAAAAAAGAATTGCTTGACTATTGGACACCTTGCAGAGTGCAGTTGATGTAGCATTCTAATATAGGAATTAGAGGTCAGCCAGAGTAATAGATCACATAGAAGCTAATCATATGTGACTTGAAAGCCAGACTTCAAGAAACAGGGCTTCATTAAGATTCAACTCAGGAAATGATCTATGGAACCAAATAGTGGTTGGGATCTGCTTTTGTGGCAGGCATCCATGTTAACTGGTTATTTTGGGATGATCAAGCATTCATAAGCTGGCTGTCCAATTTGTAGACCATTTGGCCTTTTTTGCCACCATTTTAGCCACTGCCAAGTTATGCTTTATTCATCATTTCACCAAAGAATAAGCAGAGAAGGGAAAAGAAATAAAGCTAAACATAGTCCTTTTTTTCTAGATAAAAGAGAGAATATTTTAACCAAAATAGAAATTCTAACATATTTTCATAAGTAATTTGATTAATCATTATTGTTATTAATTTAGCAGAAGTCACCAAACATGGACATTTGAATATACAAGAACAGAAAAAATGGTTATTGAAACCATGAATTGATATCACATACCATTTTAAAAGTTCATATTAAATTTAACATAACAACATTGCTACATGTATCTTCTTTGGACCTTTTTTTAGTTTTCTTTTGTGTATTTAAATATTTATAATCTTTCCTTTTTTTCTTGAATCTTTGTCATGATACATTAACTCTTTTTCCTCCAAAAGAAGTCCTCTCTTATGACAAATAAGTTTAATCAACTAAAAAAAAGACCAATACTTTGGTCCTGACTGGAAAGCCATGTCACATTTTGTACCACTACACTATTAACTCTCTCAGAATATGAAAGATGTGTTTCATCATCGATACTGAAATTTTTAGATTTCATTTATTCATATCATTCTCTTGGACACTTCCTCACCTCTTATGATGCACAGCTAACCAAGAGTTGGTGAGATGCAATATTCTGTGTTTCCTCATTTGATGTTTCCACTACCAAAATGGCAGCCCAGGAGTTGGGTTTTTACCCTTTCAGGACAATAAAGTCTGTTTTAGTGTGCTGAACCAAAAAATGTACTTAATGAGTAATTTACTAGTCCTGTGGATTAGTGCAAAGTAGCTACTCATGAGTGTAGGGATAGTGTCTCATCATTTACACAACCCCTATAAGCTTGAGCTCAGGGCCTGCAGATATTCAATGCTCAACATAAGCTTATTTGGTCAAATTGAAAGTAGTCTGTCTATATTAGTAATTGGTAACCAAGCTGGTCAAACTGGAGCCCCATGCTCTCTGTCTCCATCCAGAATCATAATATGTATAAAGGCTTCTTGGTATGTTTGGCCAGTCAAGCAGAATTTCTTATGACTTTTTTTTTTCTTTTTCAACTGATAGTCACAGTGAGACTTAGGAAACAGTGGGGGATAGTGGAAATACTACTGGTTTTGGCATTATGAAGTCACGGTTCTAATCCTATCTTTAATAGTTACTACTTGTGTGACCTTGGGTAAGTCACAACTTTCCTGGGCCTTAGTTTTGACAACTGGAACAAGAGAGGGTTAGATTAAATGACAATTGGAACAAGAGAAGGTTAGATTAAATGACATCTTGGTCCCTTTCAACTCTGATATATGATACTATGAACTTTCCACAGCTTGCTTAACTGTTGTGAAAACTGTTCTTAATGAGGTTTCCTTGTTTCTCCTTCTTATTTCCATAGGGTATTCAGTTGACCTCCAGAAGATGGCTGAACCTTCAGGAATACCAGAGTAAAAAGTTGATGGCTGACAATGGAGTGAAAGTGCAGAGATTCTTTGTGGCTGACACAGCCAATGATGCTTTTCAGGCTGCTAAGAGATTAAGTAAGTTGGGTGGCAAGTGATGGACATTTAGCAGTAGACTTTCCCAAGTTAGTTAATTTTCAGGATAGAAAGTCCACTGTTTAATTTTAGCGTCTTTTATTGTTTGAGATGTTTACATCAACATACATATAAGGGCTAGGATTTTTTAATTATTTATTTACCTTTAGTTTACAACATCAAGTTCCATAATCCCTTGAGATCCAAATTTTCTTCTCCTCCCTTTCCTTCCCCCTCCCCCCACCATGGCAGCCTGCAATCCAATATAGGTTCTTCAAATATCTTCACATTAAATATTAGTCAAGTTGTAACGAAGGATTATAACCAATGTAGTGAAGAATGAGGAAGAAGGAATGAAACAAAACAAAATACAAAAGAAAAAGAGCAAGTAGTTTGCTTCAATCAGCATACAGACTCTGTAGTCATTTCTCTGGATGTGGATATCCCTTTCCATCATGAAACTTTTGGAGTTATTTTATAACCTTGCATTGCTGAGAAGAGCCCAGTCTATCAAAGTTGTCACACATACGATGTGTCTCTGTGTACAAAGTTCTTCTGTTCTGCTCTCCTCACTCAGCATCAGTTTGTATACATCTCTTTAAGTTATTATGAAGTTTGTCTGCTCCTCATTTCTTATAGCACAATAGTATTCCATTACATTCATATACCATAAATTATTTAGCCATTTCCCAATTGTTGGGCATCTCCTTGATTTCCAATGCTTTGCCATCACAAAAAGAGCTGCTATAAATATTTTTCTACATATGGGTCCTCCTCCCACTTATACAATCTCTTTGGGATAGAGCCCTAGACATGGTATTGCTGGGGCCAAGAGTATGCATTTTTTAAAGGGCTAAGGTTCTAATTTAATACCAGGTTTTAAAATTGTATTATTTTTCATGTGAAAGAAACTATTCATTGCTAATTGAAGTAATTTCATTAAATACCTACTTGTATGTAAGGCACTATGCTAGTTTTTGGCAATATAATTGTTGTTATTGTTCATCATTTATTTAAGCCATGTTCAACTCTTTATGACACCCATCTTGGCGGGGGGGGGGGTTCTTAGCAAAGACACTAGAGTGGTTTGCCCTTTCCTTCTCCAGTTCATTTTACAGATGAGGAACTGAGTCAAACAGTGTTAAATGACTTGCCCAGGGTCACACAGTTAGTAATAATGGTCTGTGATCAAATTTGAATTCATGATGAGTCTTCCTGATTCCAAGTCCAGTGCTCTATGCACTGTGCCAACTATCTGCCCAGGAATATAAATAATGAAAAACATGAACAAATCAGATCCTATAGAAGACCTCAAGGAGCTTGCATTCTATTGGAGACAAATCACATATGCATAGAAAATTATACACAAAATACGTGAAAAGTAGATATAGAGTAATTTGATGGGGCTCATGGAGTGACTTTATGTAGGATGTGACATTACAACTGAGTCTTGAAGGAAGATAGAAATATATATTCCATGAATTGGGTCCAATTTATGCAAAGACCCAGAGATGTGTGACAGCATGTCATGCATGAGGAAACAAAGCTAGGACACAGTCTTAGAACATGAAGAACATGAGAAAAACAATGTGAACTATGTCTTGGAACATGAAGTACATGAGAAAACACAATGTCAACTAAGTCTGGGGAAGAGTTTAGAGCCAGATTGTAAAGGGCTTTACTGCCTAACAGGATTTTCTCAGTTTGTCGATAGCTTTAAAGCAGTGTAGCCCAGTGGAAAGAGCACTGGATCTTGAGTTAGAGAACCTGGGTTGAATTATGCCTCTGATGATTTTTACTTGGGTGACCTTGGCCCCTTGGTACCGTTTTCCTCACCTGTAAAATGATGGGTTAGATCTAGATCTGATTCTTGTTTACAGGATCCTTCAGTGTCTTTCTAAACATTTCCATGGAAATCTTTACGATGGGGTGCAATGGATTGATGGAACCCATAAATTAAATGCTGGTGTAATTAGATGGAATTGCCCCTCCAGATAAAGAAACTTTGAATATATTTTGGAGCAAATGCAGGAAGTTAAGATTGCTTTTATACTGAATGTTTATTTTATGGTGCTGAAGTCTTCTGATCCCATGACCTTATGGGATCTGCAACTACTTCACTCAGTTCAGATCACACAGAAGGCTGGAACAAATGTAATACAATCCCTCCTTTCCTGCATCAGGCAGGCATTTCTTTTCTCAGAGTATGCCTGTCTTCCATCCCTTCCTTGCTTCTGCAAATCTCTCCTAATTTTGCCTAAAACTATATTTTGAACTCATGTCAAGACTTATGCCTCACCAGCAATTACTATCCTACAATCCTACCTCAGTCTCATTTATTCTGGGCCTTTCAGGGACCCTCAGAAATACTGGCTGACCTGATACTCCTAAATAACTCCTTCCCCTGGCTTTATGTATATTTCTCTCCCGCCCTACCCACTTTCCTTCCCTCAGTATGAGGAAGGGAGGGATGGGAGGCCTCCCTCTATGTCCTTTCTAGATCACAGATCATTAGTGTTAGCATCTACATTTTCACAAACAGGACAGAGCTGTAGAAACACTAATCTGTTTCCTTGATCTGTGCATCAGAAGGTATCAGAAGAACAAAATGTGAAGTTTTACTGCTTTTAAGTGTATATGGCAGCAGAAGCCTTCAGGTAGCCTGGAACCCTGAAAGTTAGAATATACTTAGAATCAAAGGGACATAGGTTAGGATCAAGCTTCCCCTACTTCTTAGCTGTGTGACCCTGGCCAGGTCACATAAACTCTCTCTCAGGGTCAGTTGCTTCATCTGTAAAATAGAGACATACCTCATTTTATAGTGCTTCACAAATACTGCATTTTTCAGAAATTGAAGGTTTATGGCAAACCTGTTGCAAGCAAGTCTATTAGTGCCTTTTTTTTTGCAACACCATTTGGTCACATCATGTCTCTGTGTTACATTTTGGTAATTTCATAATATTTCAAACTTTTTCATTATATATATATATATATATATATATATATATATATATATATATCATGGTGATCTGTGATCAATGATCTTTGAGATTACTATTGTATTTGTTTTGGGGTGCCACAAACTGGGCCCATATAAGATGGCTTACTTAATTGAAAATGTTAGGGGGCAGCTAGGTGGCACAGTGAGTAAGAGCAAGGGTTCTGGAGTCAGGATGATCCAGGATCGGTTCTGCCTCAGTACTTAGCACCTACACATACATAATTAGCCGTGTAACCTTGAGCAAGTTACTTAACCCCAATTGCTTAAAAAAATGTTGGGTGTGTTCTGACCACTTCACTAACTGACTATTTTCCCATTTCTCTCCATCTTCTTAGTCTTCCCTCCATCATCATTAGTGGTTTTTGATTTGCCTTATCCTGAGTCAATTTTCTCATCTTCTCAAGTAAATGAATGAAAAAGTATTTATTGAGCAACTACTATGTGCTCAGGTGAAGAAGGAGATGGCAAACCACTGAAGTATTTTTGCCCAGAAAACCCCATGGACAGTATTGGCGTGCTGTGGTCCACAGGTCACAAAGAGTTGGCCACAACTGAGCATGCTCCAGGAATCTTACTAGGCTCTGGGAATACAACTATAAAAGTAAGACAGTCCTTGCCTTCAAGATGGTTACATTCTAATAGAGTGAGCCTACACATAAAGGGGAATGGAAACCATGGAAAAGTGTTTTGGTTTGAGGAGCCACAAAGAAGGTAAATATAAATTGCCTATTTAGAAACAAAGTATTCTTGGATTACTGATCTTAAAGCAAGAGGTGAAAAGGTTGAGTGTTGCTGTGGAGGCAAATAGATGATAATAATTAATTAATCAGTCATCCCACAACTGTATATAATGTGCCAGTTATTTCTGGCACTTCTCTTTTCATTTAATAAGTCTGTATCACAACTCTTCAGCCTTCCTTGCCCCCTTCCTTTCTGACCTTAACATTTGAAATCATTTATGAGATTATTAAAATTGTGAGGAATTACTTTTAATTACTTTCCTCGAAGTCAGAGGAAAAGGAAGGGACTTACATTTTAAATCTTATCTAGGGCTTATGGTCCAGATAAAATTTCCCCTCCTCCATGTAGCCTTCCCTAATTTTACCAGTCAGAAATAACCCCTTCCTTTAGAAATTCTCCCAGCACTTTAATCTCTGTTTCACTTTTTTTGTGTGTATGCGCACACACACGCACACACACACACACACACACACACACACACACACACATGTTTGTATGGAAGTGGCTTGGCTTATATTTCACTGCTAATAAGTATCTTGGGTGAGATTTCAACCTGGATCCAAGTCCTGGAAGTTGTAAGATGGTGTTGGCCTGGGCCTTGAGGATGCCATTGCAAGAGGGCTCTAATCAAAGACAAGTATTTAGGTGAATTAATATTTTAACCATGAAAAATTGCCTATGCCTAAAACCTTCTGGCATGAGACTGCAGAGATATACCCCACTTCATCAAGTTGAGGCATCTTTTATATAAACTATTTTTATTGCAAACATTTCCCAGAGAAGTTTCAAAGAAACAGGCCTCCTCGCTTTCATCAAGTTACATGCACTGTTATATGTGTGATGCCAGATGTCCGATGTCTTGATTTTGTAAAATATTCTAAACAAAATATCAGTCATATGATCCTGGTGAAGATTTACTTGGAAATTGGTTGCAAAGGTGGTTTTAAAAAACACAACTTGTTTCAAAACACAGATGTTTTCTTACAGATTTCATCTCCTCCCCCATTACTTCCTGACTTCTTTAACTGGATGATGTTCCTCATACCATCGGCTTTTTTATGATAAGGAATGCATGCTAATAAAATTAGGGGAAGACACAGCAGGTTCCAAGGCTGCCATTGTCTAATTTGAGTTATCTGTCGACATTGTCTTCATAGCTGTTTTTATTGCCCCTTGAATAGCAAAGGAAGAGTTGTGGGGCCATTATGGTTTACCGGGAGAGGTTGATTGAAATTGGTAACGCAAAGAACCTTTGTATTTTAACAAAATTTGGAATGACCAAGATCTTAGATGAGACTCATTTTCTTGTAGAGGATGGATTTTAGCAATTCCCTGACTTGCCTTAAAAAGTGTAGAGGTCTGCACAATTTTTGGACCCTTCAGAAGGATTGCTTGGCTTACCTGCCATTGGCTATGGGACTTCCTGATTACCAGAGTGAAAGTGAATATGGGTGTAAGACAGGGTGAAGGAAGTGCAGGGCTTTCTTTTTTCTTTCTAGGTTCAGGGCCCACGCTGTAGAACTAGCTAGCTGCCCTTCTCTCTTCCCTCTCCTCTTCTCTTTTGTGCTTAAGAAACACAACTTGTTTCAAAACACAGATGTCTTCTTAGAGATTTCATCTCCTTATCCATTACTTTTTGACTTCTTTAACTCGATGATGTTCTTCATACTTCACCTTCTTCCCCCCTTTCCTCTTGTCATAGCCATTCTGCTATAGTACCTCTTTCCTGGGTATGCCTGCCTGTCACTCCCAGGCCCAACAGGGGTGGGGAACCTGCAGCCTTGAGGCTATATGTGGCCCTCTAGGTCCTGGAGTGCAGCCCTTTGACCGAATCTAAACTTCACAAGTTTGTGGCCACATGTGCCTTCAAGGTCACAGGTTTTCAAGCCCTGCGCTCTCAGAGGACTGTTTCTCTGCCACTCTCACACTTCCAGGACCCAGGCTTGCACTGTCTTTATGTTCTCCCCCACTGCTTTCCCCTCCATTGCCCCATATGTGCTACAATCTCTAATTCCAATGCTATGACTAAATTTGCTACAGGAGTAATTTCTAAATAACTGGAGCTTTGTTTATTGAGCAGTCATTTTCTCCATAAATTCAGTTCATGGATAGCAACAATGTCAACAAAAGAAGTCACCATCATCACTGCTGAAATTTACATAGTACTTGAAATTTTGTAAAACACTTTACAGATATTATTTCAGTTTATCCTCACAATGACCCTTGGAGATAGACCCTATTATTATCCCCAGTTTTACAGATGAGAAAACTGAGGCAAGGTCACATAATGGCTGTGTCTAAGGTCGGATTCAAACTCGAGTCTTTCTGACTACAAGTCCAGTGCTCTATCCCTTGTGGCACCTGGATCATCAGATATTTATTGAATGTTCATTATGTCAGTGATCATTAGGCATAGGGACTGGAAATACCATTTCACTGATATCAGGAACTCCCACTACCCGATGCAGGTCAGCACTTTCTCTGGAATTTATAATCCATTAGTCTAAGATGCCAAGAGCATGGAGAGGTGGAGTTATTTGCCCAGGGTCACAAGGCTAGTATATGTCAGAGGAGGGGCTTGAACTCGAGCCTTTTTGACTCAGAGGCCAGCTTTCTCTTCACTATGCCATGCTGTTTCTCATGAACTATACTGTTTCTCATGAATAGTCATTAGAGGAAAGAGAATCAAAGGAGTCTAGCTTTTAGCTAAATATAAAAGTCTACTGAGAAATCACTCTTGCATATGAAATGGACTGAACTTAACAAGAATTATTTCTTTTTCTTTTTGACTTGGAACTGTGACAGTTGATTTTGCCATTTATGTTGACAAGAAAATCTTGGGGTGTGATTAAAGGAAAAGATCGTGTTTTAAATAGTTATATTTTGTTGTTGTTTTTTCAATAAGAAAGAAGACTAAAGCAGGAAAGCAGAAATTAATTCTCTCTGTGCTAATGACATAGCATCGCCCAATGGAGATAAGAAGCTTTTATTGAACTTGACTTGCTTATGAAGGATTTCAGCTCCTGCATGTTTCTAGTCATCAATATACCTTACTCTTTCATTTTATATAATTACATCCTAAAGCCAGATGAATTACTACACCATTAAGGAACTGTATATTAAGTATAAAGGCAATGGATGCACATTAAAATGATTGGCACACTCCATTAATTAGCTAGGTAATTAACTATGTGTCTAATTGTTTTTCTTGTCAGAGTTTTGTTATGGTTATGCTTATGTGGTTAGAAATCTTGCATCAGCGTCCTGAGCTCTGGTATGGAAAGTAGTCACTGTTACCAGGCAATGCTTGGAAGGGTCTATACTGAGCTCTGTGTCCTCAATGCTCAGAATTTTTATTCCAGAACAGAAAATACCATTATGTTCTGTCATTTCTCAGCCTTTTACAAAAGCAGTCAACTGCATCAATATATTTTAAGGGGGGCTCCAGATACACCTGAGGACTAAAGCAAGAACACCAGTGGGTTAGTACCCATAAGCACAAGGAACAGACAGCAAACTGAATATAGATTCCATTTAATCATTTCTTGGCTTAAATGAGATACTCTCCATGACTTGTCTATAGATAAGTCAATAGGAATATTGACTGAACCTAATTCTCTATGTGAAATATTCATTGAATTTCGAGTATGAAGTACAAACATTTGAGTTATACACACACATTCTCATTTGTTCAAGGGCACTCCTGTTCCTAACGTTCATCTCAATTAAAACAAGGGAATGAGTAGCTTTAACAACAGATGTGTAATTAGGAAACTAATGAGTGATTTGCTAATTATTCTTCCCTGCTGTGGCTCTTCAAAGATATTTCTCTTTGCCTACTTCCACCAACTTTCTTCCTATTCTGTAGGGTAATTTGTTTCAGTCTTCTTTGTCAGCCACTATGTCACTGTTTTAATCCATTTAACTTGCTTTTGGGGATTGATCTGCAAGGTCCCACCTTGTAGATGTCATTTTCTTGCTGCTATCTTGACAAGAGCAAGGTTCCCTGGGAGGAGATGTGTCGTAGATCCAGGGAGGAGACTCAGGGTAAACAGGCAATCAATCCTTCTCCAAAGCCCAGATAATGCCTTTCTTTCTGGATTCCATATAAGTGAAAACAGTGAACTTAGTGATTTTTATAGTGGGAACCAATACTTTTTTCTTCCATTCACTTTTTGGTAACCAAGCATTTTAAACCTCAGAAAAGATAAAGACAGAACAGAATGTTATAAACTTTAGTGAGTCTATGGTTTCTTTTTATCTGGCAAGGTCATTTATGGGAATGTGAATATTTGCTTTTATGTACCTTCTGGTTTAGTGTTTCCTAATAAGGGGTCCATGAATTTGTTTTAAAAACATCTTGAGAACTTTATTTCAGTTCAGTTTGATAAGCCTTTGTTAGCCAGTTATTATATATGATATGGCATGTTATATATATGATATTATATAATAATTTAGTGTATGATTAAATTCATGTCAAAGGTCAAGCAGAGTGAAAGACCAGAGATTTATGAGTCACCAGTCAAACAGCCAAGAGAAAGATGCCATTGGATGGAGATCAGTCAATCAGCAGGCATACATGTAGTGCCTACTATATACTGGGCCCTGTGTTAATCACTGGGGATAAAATGATAAAAAACATGTGGCATGGAGGGAGGCCTTTCTTGGTATAGGCAAGCATGATGTGTACATTACAAAGAATCAGGGAAAGAATGATGGGATTGGGGAACAGTTCATTGTTTAGATGCATTCTGTGAAAGAGTAAAATTAAATGTAGAAAATTTTTCCACATGCAAACACCTATTTTGATTGGTAAGTGCCATTTGGCACTTACTGTATCACACCAGGCTCCATACCTCTTCACTTTACTCCCCAAATACTTGTTTCCTAGCTATTTTGACACTGAGTATGATCATTTGTACATCACTCCTCTCTCACCTCTTTCCAGTTCTGGAATTATCATCAAATTAACCCTGCATTGCTACTGGAAAGAGACTATAAATCTGCTTCCCTCTGACTTCACTCACCATTTCTTAGTCAATCAATAAACATTTATTTAGTGCTTACTATATAATGTGATCCTTGGAACCATAAGAGGATTTAATATTATTCTGTGCAGAGACACAAACAAATTATCATTTCCTAAGGATGATAAGAAATATGGGAGGTTCTTTGGAAACCTCATCAGTGATAGAGGGGAAAAATCGCTGGTTCTCATGCCAGAGGCCCTGGGTTCAAATTCTCCCACTGAATCTTACAACCTGTATGACATTTGAGAAGTCATTTAAACTGTGTGAGTCTCAGTTTCCTCATCTTTAAAATGGAGGGTTGGACTGGATGACCCCTTAGGCCCTTTTCAGCTTTAGCTCTATGATCTTGTAGCAGCAAGCACCCTAGCCTACCCAGGATGGCTGTTAGCACAGGTTCTTTGATCTGCTTTACTAAAGGAAAGCAGCTTTAAAGGGGTCAACAATCTTTAATTCAACACACACATATATGTATGTATATATCTGTATATGTGTATTTATCTATATCTATATCATATCATATCTATCTATCTATCTATCTATCTATCTGTCTATCAATTAGTTCAGGGGAAAAAGTCAGCACCATGAACTTCAGAAAATACAACAGAAATTACAAGCAGACAAAAAAGTACAGACAGAGAAAAACACAATTAAACACACCAACAGACAGGGCTCCTAGCTGTCTGACCATTATATACATACATAGTTAATTACCAGAGAGAGAAATACCAACATCTGGGTTTTCAAAGTGGGGAAAGATTGGTCTCAATGGCTACCCAGAGTCTCATCTGGCCAAACCACACAACTCTTCCCATAAGTGAGCCCCAAAGCAAAATGTCACCTCAGAGTATATATACCTTTCTTCAGCATCAGAGGACATCACAACCTTTGTGACCCACTGCCTAATTACAAAGTAACAAAAGGTGTATGCCTTCCCGAAAAACAAGTCTCCCCCCAATCAAGCCCCTCCTGTTGGGTTCCACTTGAGGCCCATTAAGGAGCAGGGATCTTCAAATCCCCTAGGCCTATTAAAGCACAGGGAAGATCTTCAAATTTCCTTACCATTACTGATCTAGATCTATTTTCTATGATTTTTTTGGCTAAGATGGGCTTCTGACTTAGAAAATTTTTACTTTCAGGATCCAGAGTATTCTTTCTAGAGATTTGGTTAGTCCCTTTTCCCATCTGGGAAATGCGTAGTCCTCTGATAATATTTGAAATCTTAATTATTTCTAAGGCTAATATGTTAACTAATGAACTCTTGTTCATTCATAATTATTACTGAACAAAGTCAATTTTCATTTTTATTCTTGTGGGTAATTGTTTTTTACTGCCACTGGCACATTCCAGGGGCTGCCCAGTCAATTTGTACTTGGGGAATACAAATTCATTTTGTTATGAGCTTAAGCAAATTAAAAAGACAAAGTTGAGGGTGGAGTGCAAAATCCTTCATGTAAGGAATATTGTACTCTTGAGTCAAAAGACCTGAATTCTAGTCCCATCTTTTGGGTGAAGATTATGTGAGCCTCAGTGGGAAGGAAGAAGCAGCTCTGGTTCAGAGACTATCCCCAGTGTTTGGGCATTAGAAGGTGAGTGCCCTATGTTTCAGTCAGGAGAAATGGAGAGCCAACATTTGGGTCAAGAGAACATTCTGGGGGCGGCTAGGTGGCACAGTGAGTAAGAACACCAGCCTCGGAGTTGGGATGACCCGAGATTGAATCCGGCCTCAGAAAATGAGCACCCACACATAAATAATGACTAGCCGCGTAACCTTGAGCAAGTTACTTAACCCCAATTGCTTACAAAAAAAAAAAAGAGAGAGAGAGAGAACATTCTGCTTCTCTCTAGGGAATATGTTTCCTTATGGGAGCTTAGAAAATGTGAGTTGAGAGTAAAATCAATCAATCAACAAACATTTATGAAGCATCTACTAGATACTGCAAACTTAAGAATTTAAAAGAGTCCAGTATATGTATTTGGGAGAGAAGCATGGAATTTTAGGGGTATAGCAGCCCCCCCCCCCCACAGATTACCTAGTGCAACCTATATCAATCCCTGGACCAACATTTATTAGATGTGTACTATTTGTCAGGGAAAGCTAGGCTGGTTGTACAAATACAGAAAATAAAATTATTTCCTTTCTCAAGGAGCTTACCCATACAAGAATCATCTCTTTAAAATCCCCTTTGCGTTCCCAATCTCTGCTTGAAGACCTCCTAAAATATTTCTTTGAAAGATTTCAAACAAGGTTGCTGTCAATCCAGATTCTTTTGGAAGATAAGACATTTAAGATAGAACACTTCTTTAGTTTGGTGAGAAATTAAACTAAGCCAACATTTTTTTAAAATTTCAAATCCTAAAAGGACTCTTACACATTAGTTGTCACTAAATGTTCACACAGTCAAAGAATCACAGGTTTAGACCTGGAAAGGACTTAGGGGTCACCAAGGATGAACCCCTCATTTTCTAGATGAGCAAACCAAGACTCAGGGAGCTCAGCGTTGCCTCAGATGTCCCAGTCCATTTGGTAGAATTTTGATTATTGGGAAACTTTTTTGGGCATCAAGATCAACTCTTCCTTTTTGTAGTTCCTGGTTCTAGCCTCTGATCCTAGTTCTGTAGTCTGAGGTCAGGCAGAAAAAGCCTAGTCTCTTTTCTTTGTGACAAAACCCTCAAATCTCTGAATAAAGATGGTAGGCCCTCAAGAAGGCTCCCTTTCTCCAGGTAAGACAATGACCAAATAAACACTAAATAGCAGGGTGATTGTGGTCACTAAACCCATCCTAACCTATTTTCTCCTAACCTAAATTTGGAAATTTGGGACAGTTATTTCATATCATATAATATCATATCATATATAATGAGAAGGCAGGACTCATTGGAAAAGACCATGATATTGGGAAAGATTGAAGGCAAAAGGAAAAGGGGATGGCAGATTGTATCATGGAAACAATGAACATGAACCTGTACAGACTTTGAGAGGTAGTGGAGGATAGAGGGGCCTGGTGTGCTATGGTCATTGGGCTCAAGAAGTGTCAGACATGCCCGAACAACAACAGCAACAATCAGCCCTATCTCACAGGGTTGTGAGGATCCAGTAAGATAATATATAAGCACTTTGGAAATCTTAAACTTATATGAATGCTTGCTACTCTTAATATGTGTATGTCAAAGCATTTTGAAAATGCTATGCAAATATGTATTGCTATTACTTGAATACCTCATCCAGTGCCTTATATTTACCATTCATTCAATTAATATTAAATGCTTTCCAAGGGCAAATATCAAAATGCTTTTAGATCAGTTTGTTGCTTTTTTTTAATTTTATTTTTTTTAAGCAATTGGGGTTAAGTAACTTGCTCAAGGTTACACGGCTAGTCATTATTTCTGTGTGGGTGCTCATTTTCTGAGGCCGGATTTGATCTCGGGTCATCCCAACTCCGAGGCCGGCGCTCTTACTCACTGCGCCACCTAGCCACCCCTTTAGGGCAATTGGGGTTAAGTAACTTGCCCAAGGTCACACGGCTAGGTTTTTGTTTGTGTGGGTTAAGTGTCTGAGGCCGGCTCTGAACTCAGGTCCTTCTGACTCCAGGGCCAGCGCTCTATTCACTGCGCCACCTAGCCGCCCCAGTTTGTTGCTTTTTGATTATATGCATGATTATACTCCTTGAATGGCATGAATATTTGGAAGTTGGCTATATTGTCCAGATGATATGGGGAGTTGATGTCAGGGGAACTGGCTTCAAATTCTGCTCCTAACCTGTATTACCTGCGTGATCTTTATTTCACCCATCTGAGTCTCAGGTGCTCATCTGTAAAATGAGGGAGCTGTCCTAGGTGACTCCTAAGTCCTTTCCAGGTCTAAACCTGTGATTCTTTGACTCTGTATGAACATTTAGACCAAACTGATGTGTAAGAGTCCATTTAGGATTTGAATTTTTTTAAATGGTGCCTTTTAATTTTTCACCAAACTGAGGAAGAGTTCTCTCCTAAATGCCAGAGCTTCTAGTAAAATCTAGATTGACAGCAAAATGTTTTGACATTCAAGAAAATATTTTTAGGAAAATGGAGTCTGGGGCATTGAAGAGGGTTAAAGCTTGAGAATTCTTTGGAATATGTTGTCAACTCACCAGAGTATTTTTATTCTAGACTCAAACTTGTAAGGTGCACAACAGGGATAGCCTGAAGCAAAATTCTTTAGTAGGAGCAGCTACTATTATATATTCTCTTTCCTCCCTTTCCACTCTTTCTCTCTTTCTTTCAGTTTCCTGATTGCCTCAGGCCTAAATCTTGCCCTCTCTGGTCTGGCACCTTTCTACCTTACCTGATTCTCATGAAACAACATCATTTCTTAGTATAAAGTCAGTTATATTTTTCTGAACTCTATCTCATACCTTATGCGCCCCGCAATAAACTGATCTCATAGACTTGCACATAGTAGGTACTCAGTAAATATTAATGAGTAAATGGAGCTAATATATGACCTCTGAAGGAAGAGCTACACATTTGAGCTATGACTTTCAGGAGATAACTTTTCTTATCTAATCCTTTAGTTGACTTATGTCATTGAACTGTCAATGATAATGGAAAGGAAAATAAAATGGGGAACCTGAAGGGGAGATATTCTCAGGATTATAGAATTTGAACTGTTATCAATCAATCAACAACAATTTATTTAGCATCTAATATGTGATCAGCATGTACTAGGTCTCTAAAATCCAAGTAAAAGAAAGAGAAAATTTCTACTTTGGGAGAGCTTACATTCTAGTGGGGGAGACAGCAAAGATACATGCAAATATCTAGAAAATAAATACCAAGAAATAAATATTTAACAGTAAAATACAAGGTAGATTGAGAGAAAGAGCACCAGCCTTTGGGATACTTGAACTATGTTTTCAAGGAATAGGTATTCTGTAAGATAGAGGTGAAGTGGGAACACATTCTAGGTATGAGGAACAATGGCCAATTCAAAGTCAAAGAAGAGAAATAGTGTATCATGCATGAGGAACAGAGGCCAGTTTAAACTGACTCACAGAATGCAGAAGGGGTAGTAATGCATAAATCTGGAAAGATGTCAGTGAGAGGCTGTGAAAAACTTTAAAAATTGAGTAGAGTAGTTTATATTTGATTCTAGAGGTAATAGGGAACCAAGGGAGTTTATTGACAAGGGGAGTGATAGGGTCAGATATGCATTTAAGGAAACCCAATTTAGTAGCAGTATAAAGGATTGACTAAAGGTAATTAGGTCATCACAATAATCTAGACAAGAATTGTTAAGGTATGAACTAAGGGAGTATGAAGGGAGAGGAGAATTTGAGAAAGGTAAGGGAAATAGATGTAGCAAAATTTGGCAATTGATTGGATATGTGTGGGGAAGGAGAGTGAATTGTTGAGGGTAACACTAAGGTTCCAATATTGGGATCCTTGAAGAAGGGTGGTAACTTCCCCAGAAATAGGGAAGCTTGGAATGGGGATGTTTTACAGGGAAAAATAATGAGCTCTGCTTTGGACATATTAAATTTAAGTTGTTTCTGGGTTAGCCGTTTTGAAATATCCAATAGGAAATTGGCAATACAAGATTGAAACTTGAATGGGGTGTGGTGACACTGGCATTAGAGTAATTGATTGGATATAGTGATCTTAAATGAACCAAGATGGCTGCTGAAGTTAGCAGAAAGGTTTTTTGGTGGTAATAACATCCCACCTTCCCATTCTTTGTTTGAGGAAACTGAGTAGCAGGAAAGCAAAGTGAATTATTGCCTAATGTCTCTGTCACAGAGACAAAGGCCAGATTCAAACCCAGGTCCTCCTATACTCTCTCCATTACATCATGGTTCTTTTCATTCATTCTTGGTCAAGGGCACTGGAGGTTTATTACATCCACACCAAAGTACATGACTAGTCATTGATATAGAGATACTTGGAAAGATAGGAATTAAAGGCATAAAATAAATTCAGTGATGCTCCTTGACAGCAGATAAAAATGCTTGCTTGAGCAGTTCATGTATAATATTCAAATACTCAGCCTTCATCCAGGTAAGCAAATGGCTTAATGGAAAGAGCAGTGGTTGTGGAAATAGAGTGCCTAGGTTTGAGTCTTGACACTATTCCTGAGTGAACTTGGGGAGAGTCAAACTTAACTCCTAAGGCCCTCTGTTTCTGCACCTACAAAATGAGGCAGTTGTACAAGGTGACCTGTAAGGTCCCTTCCAGGTTGAAATTGATGCTTCGAAGGGTTAGAATCACAACTTTATGTACTTAAAACCCTTTAACTTCTTGACTGAAATTCTCCAAAGCTCCTTGCATAAGCTGTCACCACATCTAACAGCTGCTGTCTAAGAAAATAGCTTGTTGGATGTTTTTCAGTGACATTTGAGTGACGCCTTATTTAGTATGCTGCTCAAATGGCTACTTTATATTAATGAGCGTGCTATTAGAGGATGGGCCTTTTGTGGGCTAGGAATATTTGCTACATGAAAAGATAGGACAGTTGTTTTTCTCTGAGGAAAATGAAAATTTGTTTTTATTCTCATGGCAACGTAATAAATATTAACAGTAGGATAGTGCTTTAAGACCCTAGACAATTCCCCAAGGTAATTGTTACAGAGTAGGCACTGTTTACCATAGAATTCCTGATAAGAGCTGAGGCTCCATTTTGAGCTTTCTGGGTTACCTCTAAAAATGGGGAGAAAATGCTGGAAAAAATTACCAATGTATGGCTTGATCCACTATCAGTAAAGAAGGAACCCACAGGAGTTAACAAGCTCCTTCAATTAGAGTTGTTTTTGTTTGTTTGTTTGTTTGTTTCTATTCAACATAGAATGAGCTAAGGGATTTGGGACTCTTGTCTCTCAAATTAAGTACTAGTCAAGTATTAGAATACATATCTTTTTTTTTTAAGTCTCTGGGTTTTATTCATGTGTTCTTACCAGTTCTTTCCCTATTAGGGAAAGAAAGCAGACAGAATGGGGATAAAAGGAAGAGAAGAGCTGTCCTGAAAGTATTTGATATGTAAAAATCAAATAGGCTTCAGGTATTTAATCTCACACTTAAAACCACTTAAATAAAGGAATAGTGACTCAACTGTGTCTTTGTCATCAAAGACAGTGATGTACTTGATAGGAGGAACTTCCAGGAATGGAAACTCCCTGTGCTATTGCAAGGAAGCAACTTCTCTGCATGTAGAGAGGTTAAAGGTTTTGCCATGGTTCAATTGCTATGAAGTGATATATAAGGGAAGTGGGGGAGAACAAAAATTTATTTAAAAACACCTAATATGTGCCAGATGCTCTGTTCAGCACTTTTAAAAAAATATAAAGATTTGGGGTGGCTAGGTGGTGCAGTGAATAGAGCACTGGCTCTGGAGTCAGGAGGACCTGAGTTCAAATCCTGCCTCAGACACTTAACACAAAAACTAGTCATGTGACCTTGGTGTAATGGAAATGCAGATTTAAAGATCTTCCCTGCCCCTAGCTTAAGTGCACCTGGAGCTTGTGGTGGGAGGCTTGTTTTTCAGGAAAGCCCACACCTTGATACTTTGTGATTGGGCAGTGGGTCAAGGAGGTTGTTACAATCTTTGAGCCAGGAGAAGGCTATATAAACTCTGATGAGAGGCTTTGCTTTGGGGCTCACTTTGAGAAGTGTTGTGTGATTTGACCAGATGAGACTCTGGGAAGCCGTTGTTGAGAGCCCCCCGGCTTTGAAAACCCAGATGTTGATGCTTCCCTCTCTGGCAACTGTGATTTGGTATTGATATAATGGTAGGACAGTTTGGAAGCCTGTCTGTTTGATCTGTAAGTTCTGTAACTCTGAGGTTCGGGGTGCTGACCTTTTTCCCCTGAACTAGGTAATGTATGTTTGTTTGATTAAAGTAAGCTTGTTAACCCATTTTGAGTTGCTTTCCTTTTGAAAAGCAGATCTAAGAACCTGTGTTGGCAGTCACCCTGGGGATATTGGGGTGCTTGCCGCTACACTTGGGCAAGTCACTTAATCCCAATTGCCCTCTAAAAAGCAAATATAGATAATTTTATTTGATCCTCATAACAAACCAGTGATGAAGGTGCAATTATAATATTCATTTTATAGTTGAGGAAACTAAAGCAAGTAGAGGTTAAGGGACTTGCCCAGGGTCACACAGCTAGGATTTGAATTCTGGTTGTCCTGATTCCAAATCTAGGACTTTATCCATTGCAATCCATATTTAAAGCATTTTGCAAAACTTGAAGTGCTTTAGATATATTGGTGCTGATGGATATGAAGATGGTGATTATGATGTCAGAGAAGGTGCTTATATAAATATTCTCTACATGTGACTCAGGCTTATCCTAAGCATGCATGATCTAGCTGTGAAATTCTTTAAGAGGCACCTTCTGGTATGGACATATATAGAACCACAGAATCATGGACTTATAACTGGAAGGGGGCTTTGAGATTATCTAGTTCAACCCCATCATTTAAAAAAATAGCTATTTTTCAACCCCATCATTTTAGAGATAAGGAAACTGAGGCCTAGAAAGCTTAAGTGACTTGGCCTGGCTCATGCTCGTAGTAAGTGGAAAAGATAGGATTTGGATTTCAACTATGATTACTCCAAATGCAGAATTCTTGCTCTGGAACCACACTGCCTCTCCTGGCATGGGGGTGTCTTTACATAGCAGCATGCCTCCAGGTACATAGATATTAATGAAGTGGATTCTGTTAATCTTATTCTGAATTTCAAAGACATCAAAGATAATCCTCTATACTGCTTGTTCTTCAAAAAATGTTATGTTTTTGTGAGTTTTCTAAAACTGGAGAATTATGGGGTAATATTACAGTCCTCAGAGGCAGAAGCAATAGAATTTGAGGTTGAGTCAGATTCATCCTTCAGAAAGTTCCCCCTGTACTCCCCCCAAACCATTTCTACCTTTTGCTCTAGAGAAAAAGTCATCAAATCAATACCAGGAATGAGAGGAAGCCTGGTCTAGGTGACAGAGGGCTACACTTAGAATCACAAAGGGATGGATTCATACCCCCAACTCCTATTTACTAGCTCTCTGACCCTGGGCAAATTGCTTGAACTGTCTACACAGTTCCTCAGCTGGAAGATGGCTTGGACCAAATGGCCTATAGAATCTCTTTCTACATCTATAATCCTATGCCGATTACTTCTGAAAACTATGCATCATTTCTTTTGCTGTCTGACTTAACTTGCTAAGAGGAAGGGAAAGCTAAGGAAAGGAAATATGCATTTATAAAGTGCCTATAGAGCACCTACTATGCATCCATTATTGTGCTAAGAGCTTTATCAATATTATTTTGTTTAATCCTCACAACAACCCTGTGAGGTAGGTGCAATCAAAATCCTCATTTTACAGCTGAGGAAACTGAGGCAAACAGAAGTTATGTGATTTGCCCAGGCTCACTCAGTTAGTAAGTGTCTGAGGCTAGATTTGAACTCAGATTTTCCTGAACACTGTGCTACATAGTTGGCTACCGGGTCACTTAGTTGCCTAATGTCTCAACATCCCTCTGATTTTACCTTTCCCTGGCCACTAGCCCCCTTTATGTGTTGTTTCCTTCATAAGAATATAAGGTACTTGAGGGCAGAGCCTATCTCTCTTTTTATTTAAATACATGATGCAATATAATTGTTTAATATAATAATAACTGGAAATATGTAGTAGTACTTCAAGGTTTGCAAAATGATTATCACCCTTAATCCTCAAAAGAATCACGTGAGAGGGGCGGCTAGGTGGCGCAGTGTGTAAGGGCGCCGGCCTTGGAGTTGGGATGACCCGAGATTGAATCCGGCCTCAGAAAATGAGCACCCACACATAAATAATGACTAGCCGTGTAACCTTGAGCAAGTTACTTAACCCCAATTGCTTTAAAAAAAAAAAAAAAAGAATCACGTGAGGTAGATGCCGTTATTTGCACCGTTTGTGGATGAGGAAACTCAGGTGTTGAGAAACTGGTCCAGAATCACACAATTAGCAAACATTGGAGACAGGAATTGAACTGTTTTATTTGTTTTTCTGATTCCTGGTTCAGTGCTTACTATAACATTCTGCTTTTTGCTACTGTGATTATCAGAGTAATTTATAAGTACCACTAAATTCTCTGCTGGCTTGTAATTTCCCTAGTGCTTGGCATAGTTCCTGTGCTTAATCAATACTTTTTTCATTCATTCACTCACTTCATTCATTCATTCATTCATTCATTCATTCATCCAAGAGGTCTTACAAAGCAAATATCTATATTCTTTAACCTGATTTCCATAACATTGACTGTGTGGTCTCTACCATTTTAGTACTGTGGGAAATGATGTGTGTTATATGAGGGTACATAGATAGTGAAACATGGAACGGTATTTATGTTTTCTTTTCTCCCTCTCTTCCTCCTCCTCCTCCTCCTTCTCTTTCTTCTCCTTCTCCTCCTCCTCCTCTTCTTCTTCTTCTTCTTCTTCTTCTTCTTCTTCTTCTTCTTCTTCTTCTTCTTCTTCTTCTTCTTCTTCCTCTTCTTCTTCTTCTTCTTCTTCTTCTTCTTCTTCTTCTTCTTCTTCTTCCTGATTTTCTGGGTATAGGAAACTCTCAGGGTGGAACACTCTCTCCCGCTATAACTTGGTCCTGTTCCATAGCTTATAGTTTGTGAGAGTTGCCAAGTGTTCTGAGACTTTAAATGACTTGTCCAGGGTCACAAGCCAACATGCCTCAGAGGCAGTATGTGAAACCAGAATTTCCCAATTGTTTTTCTATCTGCTGTGTTGTACTGCCTCTTATTGCTATGAATATATGGGTACCATTCAAACCTCTGGAAGGGCTGATCTGGGTCAATAGCAACACCCACTTTATAAACAGTATGTTGCAAACAATATGCCACATGCATGTAGTAGATTGTGGTAAAGTGGTAAAGACATTTTGTTATGCAATTGTGCTTCTTGTAGTAACCGAGTCGTAGGCAGCACTCTGTGGTGACATTATCATCTTTGTGCCTGATTGGTAGACCATGCATATAATGTTTCTTGCACATACCTCAGTAGGGGCTATTTGTTTCATGTTTCATTCCTTGTCCCCCACCCCCACTCCCATATTTCTGTTCACAGTGGAACCACCATAATCCATGTACCCCAAACCCCCAGTAGTCTTTTTCAGGCAAGGACTTTTTTGCTTTTCAGTTTTCCTTATTAGCAACTATCACCAGGCTTAGGACAGAGTAGTTGTTCTTATGAATCTATATTGGGTTGGACTGAAGGGAATCATGGAACCACTGATGTGGAGGAGATCTTAGAAACTCTGTAGCTCGACTCTGCCTCATGTACAGAAGTTACTTGCCAAAGGTCATATCACATCTCTTGTTTTAGTTGGATTGGGTTAAGGGTAGCCCTAAAAATTTTTGATTACGAGAATGAAATGGTATCTAGTACTTGGGGTCCCATCTTTCCTCTGAAGGATTATAAATCACTGGATAATGGAAAGTTTTATGGCTGTTTACTTTTCTCTTATTTGACACTTCTTTCCTGCATTAGCTAACTCATTCACAAATGATAGTCTGTTCACTATCTTTGAAAAATTACAGAAAAAAATCTTGGGGTACTTTAAGTGGAAGTCGGTTAAAATTTGTTCCATTAAAATCTTAAAGTTTCTCTCTTTTGACTCATCAGAATTCATGAAACTTGTCTGTTGGTGTCTTTGCTCCCAACAAATGCTGCCTTTTCCTTTCTCTTCTCCTAAATATCCTCTTGTTATTTGGCATATCTTCTTTCTGTGTGTCGTTGTTCCTCTTCACCAAGTCTGTGAGTTCATTCTCATCTCTCCTTTTGGAGGAAGGGCTATATCGAGATAGCCTGGGTGAGCGAGAATATTCCCGGGAGTCTATTTAAGCTCAATTCCTTCCAGCAAGTGACTGGAGATCAATGAATTCATAGCACACAAATATTTTATGCATCTTTCCAGGAATGTGTGACCATATTCAGCTGGCTAAATAGTAGAAAAGGCTTTTTTTTTTTTTCAGTTGACCTAGGACTTCTACTATAAATAGTCTGGAACAGAAGTTTTGAGAAAGTTTTATGCTTTTAAATTTCTGAACTATTTTGTATAAATGGCTTCTTCTCAGTGGAAGTCCAGAAAGATATTTTTTCTTTCTTTTTTTAGAGATAAGTACTGGATCCATGATATCATCCTTGTAGGGAGCTCCTTTATGAGAAACCTCCCTTTATCCACGTAGCTGATCCCTTCTCTGAAACTTGTGGTCTTAGAAACCACTGAAGGTGTAAAAGACTTACCCAGGGTCACAAAACCATTTTGTGTCAACAGGGGGAAACCATGTCTTCCTGGTATTGTGGTTAGACTTTTATCCATTACAACACATTATCTTTCTTACTATCTTGGATCTATCCACATAACTCTGTAAATGTCACTATACTTCCTGGGGATCAGTTTCCATATCTATAAAACTCTATACATTTTATAAATCAACTTTTCCTGTGTATAGAACTGTCTCACAAAAGAAAAACCAAAGCATCAAACTCAATGGTATCTTCTTAGGAGTGTTCAAAGCAAAATTACACTTAAATAAAAATAATTGGTCTAGAATAAAAGACAGCATTACATTTGCTTGGAAGAATGTATAAAGTAGGCATGTTCTATAGCATAACAAGATAATAAAACAGAATGTTTTTAAATGAGAAGTTTGTAGAATCATAATCCTTGGCAGGTTTTTTTTTTTAATATTGACCTAATTGATGGTACATTAATAATCAATGTCATTAATTTACTCAATCAATATGATTAAAATTTATATTCTCTTATGGGGTGGATTTAAGTATGTATGTATCTATGTATGTATGCATGTATGCATGTATGTATACACATACATTTTGTTATGGAATTGTGCTACTTGTGGTAACTGAGTAGTAGGCAGCACTGTGTGGTAATGTCATTATAATCTTGGTGCCCGATTGGTTGACCATTCATATGTTTCTTGCACATACCTCAGTGGGGGCTATTTGTTGCAAGTTTCATTCCTTGCCCCTCCATATTTCTGTTCACAATGGAGCCATTGTAACCCCCACACCCCAAATTTTCAGTAAGCTTTTTCAGGCAGGTACTTTTTTTGGTTTTCAGTATGCATTACTAGCAGCCATCACCGGTCTTAGAAGAGAATAGGTGTTTTTATGAATCTACACTGGGTTGAATTGAATGGAATCATGGAAACACAGATGTGGAGGAGACCTAAGAAACTCTGTAGCTCAACTCTGCCTCATCTACAGAAACTAATTGCCAAAGGTCATATCATATCTCTTGTTTTAGTTGGATTGGGGTTAAGGGCATACATATATACACACATAGATACATACACATACGCATATATGTATATATGTGTGTATATGTATATATAATACATATATGCATATATCTCACTGTGTGTTTCTATGTGCATATGTGTATATTTACACACAAGCACATGTGTACATATATGCATACATATACATATATGTACATGTGTATTAAAGTGGAATGGATCTACGATTTTCTTGATCTAGGGAACCTCTACCTTCTTTGCAACTTAGAGACTTGCTTAGAGCAAAGGTATCAAAGTCATGGCCAGTGGGCCTCATGAGGCCAGCAAAACTCCTCAGAGATTAAAATGTAATTGGAAAATGTTTAACAAAATAAATAAACCTATAGCACAACGGAGTTAATGTTGATATATCCTCTGTCATCTCCAGTGTCCTTTCTATAAGAAATACTATCCTCTCAGAATCTCTAGTGTCCTTCAAAACTCAGGTTAAGGGTCACCATCTCTACACAAGGCTTTTGCTAATCCTCCCTATCCTCTAGTGTCTTCCACAAACCAAAAATTACTTTTATTGTTTTAATTTTTAAAGAAGAGGCCTTGGCACATTGGATAGATTACTCATCTTGGAGCCAAGAAGGGACAGGTTTAAATCTCACCTCTGCCACATCCTGTCTGTGTGACCTTGTTCAGATGACTTAAAATCTTAGTACTCTGAGTTGGACACCACTGATTTAGAGCACTGAGAAGTTAATACTGAAGAACTGAATTTGATGCCTAACTTTGATTCTGACCAGCATTTTGATTATGGAAAATCCATCTGATATCTCTGAGCCTTAGTTTCCTCGGTTGTAAAATGGAGATACGAGAGGCATGTAATCTAGAGAATAGAGAATTGAATTTGGAACCAGGAACACCTTAGTTCAAGGTCTGCCTCTGACATGTACTGGCTACATCACCCTGAGTAAGCACCTTCATTTTTCCATGTACCAGAAAATTCTCTGTGACAAAAAAGTAGAGAATAGTTTTAGATCTACATTGGTAGAGGGAATTTCCTATCTGGGACTTCTTTATACCAATGAAATCCCATATCTGGACCACTTTCCTCCCCCAAATGGCAAAATGAAAATTGCCAACCTCCCTGGGATGTTGTAAGAAAAGTGCCTTTCAAGCCATCATATCAATATGACCTGTGTTTTGAAAAGGTTACTGGGGAAAGATTAGCTTCATTTTTTTTCTTATTCAGTGTATGTCACCATACCTTGTGTTTACACCATGTTAAAACAATGGGGTCATTTGACCAGTTGAATCATGTAACTTTTCAGTTCAGCCAACATATGTCTAAGTAAATTCTTTAAGTCATAATGATTGAATGGGCTGGTCAACTAAGTTTAGCAATCAATCAAGTCAAAAGGGACAGACAGCAAAGCCTCTAGGCTTATGTGGGTGTGGACACATTGAAGATTTAGTCATGAATTGTGACAATCTTTCCCTTATCTTCTACTAACCTGCAAGTTATTAACTTAGCTGCTTGGGCCATGAGACTGCATTCTGGCAAACTTTGGAAAACCTATCTGTTAATGCTCATGGAGAATAATGTACTCAAAATGGATCCATTGTTGGCATCAACTTCCATAGACAGGGTGTGCCATGGTAGATAGAACAATAGAATGTTGGTCTTACCTTCAGGAAGAGTTAGCTTCCTCTGGCTATTACTAATGGTAGGCATGACCCTGGGCAAGCTCCTTGACCCATATCTACCTTAATTTGGTTGCAATCTGTATTGATAGAACAAAATCAAAACCTGGTGATTTCCTAGGCTGATGGAATCACAATGCCTTTGGGGAGTCTTATATTCCCAAATCAGCTACCCTATCATAGGCCAAAGCAGTTGAGTTGGGGCCACCCTGAGCATTGTTCTTCAAATGCATTGGGCATTGCTTATTTTGAAACTATTCTTCTGTATGAAATGTCTTCAAATTCAGTCGATTTATTGTAATCTGAGTAATGTGTAGGAACCTAACAAATCAAAATCTCATTTCAGATGTTTGACACTAATGCTATGTTGACTTATTATTTTATGTGTGAGGTTTCTGATAAAATTACAAAAATACTTCTTTGGAAATAGTGACAGAAAAGGAGAGAAATGGAGAATCTGCTACTGGGTTGACTTTGATTTCACATATATAAAGGGTCACTTGCAATTTCCTAATTGTATTGCAACATATTAAAGTGTTGTAGTTTTTTTATTTACAGTTCAAGGAGTGCAATTTAAAATTCTCTATAGTAGAATGAATGCTTAGCAATTGTAAGTAGCTTACTAAGATACAACATAAAAGACAGAACAATTTATTTTTTATTTATTGTAATTGTTTTTTTCCCTAAGCATTAAAGATATGGATGCAGCTGCGACAATAACCAGATGTGTAATTTAGAAGCAGCTGCATGAAATTTTCATTTTTACACATAAAATCAAAAGTATTGGACAAGGCTTGTAACTAAGATATGGAAAACGAAGTGATTTTTGCCCAAGTCTTAACAGCTGTGCAAAGGAGAAAAATTATTCCTTATGCAGTTTCTAAGTGGCCATCTGTTTGGGGGGCCTTTAAAAAATTGGAGAGTGATTTATTAATTTTTAAGATGTTTCTTTGAGTGAATGGTAGAAGCAGAGCAGTTTAGTAGACTGAGATCTAATCTCAGACTTGGGAAGACCAGGTTAGAAGTCCCACCTGTGATTTATACTGGTGCTATGTCCCTGAACAATCACCTTATATTCCATTTCCCTTTTACTACTTAATAAAGCTGTAATGTGTAGACTGGGTGCTACTCTTCATTGGTCAAGAGAATTACTTCAGTTTTGGAGCTCCTTATGCCAATGCAATTACTTAACTACTCCCCCTAAAATGATATTGGTTACATTGGAAAATTAGGCACCTAAGTGCGGCATTGGTAAGAATGTGACCCTTGGAGTGAGGAAGATTCATCTTACTGAGTTCAAATCTGGCCTCACAAATTTACTAGCTATATGATTCTGGGTAAGTCACTTAACTTTGTTCACCTCACTTTTCTCATCTGTTAAAAGGAGGGATGGAGAAAGAAATGGCAAACCGATCCCATATTTTTGCCATCCCCACAAAAAAAAATGGGACTATGAAAAGTAAGATATGGCTGAAAAAAATGACTGAATGACATTTGAAAATATGTGGATTGCAAATATGTGGACTATAGCTTGACATTAAGTATGTTCAGTTTTTATGCTTGTTAATATTTCTGGGATTCAGTTATTACTTAATAACTGCTTGTTTCTTTTGAGTTAAATTTTATTCTAGAACTTTTAGAGAAGCAGTGTGGTCTAGTGGATAGTGAGCCATTTTTATTGACAGGAAGACATTTTCAAATCCTCCCTCTGGTACACACTGGCCAATGGCAAGTGATTTTATTTCTCAGGGTCTCAGACCACTCTCAGAGTGTCTACCTTACATGCAAGTTGCTAGTTTTTATCAATAGAGGGAATTTCCACACCAGGCATTTCCACCCTGATAAATAACAGACTGTAATGCCAAGCAAAGGCTACTTCCCAAAGGTTCAAAATACTAGCATAGCCACTCTCCATTTTATTCAGTGACAAATTAAGAAGAGAGAAAATCAAAATACAGCATTCACCAAGTATAATTCAATAATTTCTAAGTGGGCAGTTCATTCATTTATTCAATCTCAAAGACCCTCTTCTCAAATGGAGATTAGTTTCCAATCATAAACAAAGTACATTCATTTGGTCAGTCACAGAGCACAAAAAAAGTCAAAAGCTTCCCACCCCTGGATCACAACTGAAAAGGCCATCTACTCCAGTGTTACAACAAGCTTAAGCACAGCATTTAATACCCAAAGAAAGGTCTTTTCTTTATCTTGACCCTAGGCAAGTTCTCAGCAATCTCTGTTCCTGGGGAGACAAAGCTTAACAAGGCCACAAGATACATTGCCAGTGTCCTCATTAATTCATTCTCTGTCTGCAAGAACAGTCCTAGGACTCCTGAAAACATTAGCAAAACCCTCTTCCAAGATTTCTGTAAACATACAAGAAAATCCTCCTTCAGGGCTTCTGAACCACTGCAACAACAGCACTGGCCTTCACCAGTGAACACAATTCACTCTCTGTCCACAGAACAGTCTCAGGACCCCTGAACCAGCAGCAAGGTTCCAGGACCTCTGAAATAACACCACTGTCCTTCACCAGTGGACGAATCTGGCAAAACAACTTCAAAACAGACAGACTAAGTACCAGCATCACAGCCATGTCTCCTCAGTCTTTTGCAGCTCCGGGTGGCAGCTCTCTAAAGTCCTGGGCAGCTCTAACTGGCCCTCAGCAATCCTCTCTCTCTCTCTCTGCCTCCACGATGCCACTTCCAAAAAATTCTTCCGCCTCTTCCCAGCTGGTGCCTCTCCAAATCCAGGTCACCAGCTCCTCCCAGTTCAGCCCTCTCTTTTCACTTCAACAAGTCCATCCCACAAGTGGGATTCACAAGCTCTGGGTTTTAACACTCAAACCAATATGAGGGGATCTTTAAATTCCATTACTGTTACACAGATGGAAATACATCTACATAAATCTGTTTTATATGAAATCCATGGTCTTTCATGAACACTAAAGTAGATATTTAAAATTTTGTCTTTTTATTATAAATCTCATAAACATGAACATGTCAATATACAAAAAAAGCAAAAAAGAAGGTATTATACTTGAAACTGTGATCTGTGGTGTGAAACTTCTTTTATGTTCCATTGGATGCAACTTGGTGCATTTGAAAAAATAATTCAAATTTCATATGACAGTTCCAATATTATTTGGCCACAAGAGTAGGTTTAACTAATTGTTAAAGGAAAGCCTGGGGCAGTAGGCAATGCATTTAGAGGCAAAGGACACAAGTTCAAATCCTGCCTTTGCCACTTACTACCACTGTTACTTTGGACAAGTCACTTAACCTTTCTGGGGCTCAGTTTCCTCACCTGTAAAATGAAGAGCTTGGGCTGGATGACCTTGAACATCTCTTTTAGCTCTGATTCTCTGTATAATTAGAATCTGCTGCTGAGACTATTTATATTTCTTAATCCATGAGATTTGTATTCATGGTACTGTACCACCAGATACCTCATTATAATGCTGATGACTATGATCACTAGAGATTGTCTAATTTTAAGGAATTGCTGGAAAGTTAGTTCTGTTACCATTTCCGGTACCAGTAGTTTGCTGTTCTTATGCTTCTGAGGTAAGTAGTTTGGCTAGATGGGGCAATAGGTGACTTCTTCAAAGTCCCAAAGTATTGTCTGCCTCAAATAGTGGGTCAAAAACTTTACA
>WOXC01010748.1:0-59068 GCA_011680675.1 Gymnobelideus leadbeateri
CCAAGTCCAGCACAAACTTCAGGCCGACTGGCGATGGCTGGCCATGGTGGGCGACTGTGCTGCCTTCATTGCCTGACCAAGCTCTCAGCGCTCAGACACCTGCCTCCACCCTGCAAAGCTGCTGTTCTCAGAGGCCCCTTCCATGGGGGACATCTTCAAGTCCTGGGGCAGACGTCCCCCTACCTCATGGAGTGGCTTAAGGCCTGTGGGTCACCTCCAGCCTGGCCTGCTGACAGGGTTTTATTGGGCTGTGGCCACTGTGCATGCTGCAGTGGAGCCACAGGGGAGAGTCGGGGGACAGGTAGACCCCAAAGGTGGAGGAGCAACCCCAAAAAAGGGCTCACTGCACCCTCACATCAAGGGCTCCAGGCCTCCTGAATATCTCATACACCCTGGACTAGCAGAAGAAACAAGATGGGGGTGCAGCATATTCTGTATGGTGAGCTCTCCCCCAAAACACCTCTGGGTCTAGAACCTGTCCCAGAACGAACGGGGGTGAGGGGGATTTCCCAAAACAAGGCACAGGGAGTAATTTTTCCAGCCCATGGGGCAGAGGGAGACAGAGGGAGGCCTGTGGCCATTGGAGACAGGGTCTGGTGGCACACTTCAGTGGGCAGGTAGAGACCTGACAGCAGGCCTTACTACCCACCACCCAGGTCCAGGGCACAGATCCAGGGTGGACTCTGGACAGGACCCAACCCACTGGGTAAGAATCAGTAACCCACTCAACACTGAGAGGCCCAAGTTAAGAAGCCAGCAGCCAGAGGCTCAGGACCCTGGAGCAGAGCAGGGACTCAGCTACAGCTTCTGGCCCAGTCTGAAGCCTGCAGAGGAACCACCAGGGCAGGAAGCCCAGAACAAAGAAGAGCCCAAAGTCCTGTCCCTCTCTGCTGCCTGACAGGGGCAGAGTCCCTCAGACCGAAACGACATCAGGCACTGGCAGAGCTTGGCCCAGGGGGCAGTGACTGGACTCCGCTCAGGATTGCTGTGGCAGCACTGAAAGCTTACAGGGCTAAAGCCTGGGCTGTCCAGGTGACTGTAAGAGAACAGTTCAGTGCACCAAGAAAACATCAACAGGACAACCCCAGAGGCAGATCCAGTCTGAAGTCAGGACAAAAGCTGGAAGAATGAGCAAACAAAAAAAGAACCCCGCCATCAAGAGCCATTATGGGGACAGGAACACTAGACACAAACCCAGAAGAGAATGACTCCCCAACATCTACAAGCAAGGCCTCAAAGATCAATGATGCCTGGGCAGAAATTTAACTAGAATTCTGAAAGAGATGAAGCAAGAGTTTAAAAAAACAGGGGAGGGGTATACAAATTAAGAATGCCAGAAAAAAAATAGAAAAGAAATGAGAGCTATGAGGGGAAAAAGAATTGAAAAGGCAATAAACAGCTTAGCACAAAAAATACAAAACTTTACCCAAGCAACAAACTCCTTAAAAATGAGAACAGACCAAAAAGAAATATTAAAACTGAGGCAAAAGGCTAGTGAAAAAAAGAACAAAAAGCAAAGTATCTCCTAACAAAAACTCATTTGGAAAACAGATCGAGGAGAAAAAAAATGTAAGAACCCTTGGCATACCCGAAAGCCATGACCAAAAGGAGAGTCTAGACATCACATTTCGAGAAATCTTCAAAGATGACTGTCCAGAGATCATTGCCTGAAGGCTTTCCCACATTCATTACATCCAAAGGGCTTCATTCCAGTACGAATTCTCTGATGGCTGATGAGGTGTCCCTTCTGACTGAAGGCTTTCCCACATTCATTACATCCAAAAGGTTTTACTCCTGTGTGAGTTCTCTGATGGTTAAGGTGACCCTTCTGAAGGAAGGCTTTCCCACACTTGTTACATTCAAAAGGTTTTACTCCAGTATGAGTTCTCTGATGGCTAATAAGAGTACCCTTCTCACTGAAGGCTTTCCCACATTCAGTACATCCAAAAGGTTTCACTTCAGTATGAATTCTCTGATGGCTAATAAGGGTTCTCTTAGCAGTGAAGGCTTTCCCACATTCTTTACATTCAAAGGTTTCAGTCCAGAATGAGTTCTCTGATGGCTAATAAGGTAGCCCTTCTGATTGAAGGCTTTTCCACATTCATGACATTCCAATGGTTTCACTCCAGTGTGAATTCTCTGATGGCTGACAAGGTTTCCCTTTTGACTATAGGCTTTTCCATATTCATTACATTCATTTCCATATTCATTACATTAAAAAAAACTCCACTGTGAGTTCTCTGATGGATAATATGGTATTCCTTCTGAATGAAGGCTTTCCCACATTGATCACAATCAAAGGGTTTCATTCCAATATGGGTTCTCTCATGAATAATAAGGTAAGCCTTCCCACAGAAGGCTTTCCCACATTCTCTACATTCAAAGGGTTTCATGCCAGAAGATTTCTGACGTCCAGTAAGCATTCCCTCTTCATTGAAAGCCTTTCCACATTCTTTAAATTCAAACAATTTCACTCCAATCTGAGTTCTCTGTTGTTTACTAAGGGCTTTCCTGTTCCTGAAGGTTTTCCAACATACATCACATTCAATGGGATTTTCTCCAGCATGAACTTTCTGCTGTCCATTAAGATTTAATCTCTTGCCAAAGGCTTATACTTATGGAATCTTTCTTCCATGTCACCTCTCCAATGTGGAAAAAGAAGTGTGCCCAAGTTAAAACCTCTAATAAATGTGCTACATTCAGGTCCACTCATGATATTAAAAGCTCTTTTGGGAGTCATTGTCACTTGCTGGGACTGTCTTTCCTGGTGGCCTTCCTGTCTCTCTAAGCTAACTTCCCATTGTTCAAATTCTCCCAGTTTGGAATACCAGTTATTATCCACTGGTAATCTTTCTTGGGTCAATGTTTCTGGGTGAATACCCTCAGTCTGAACCGAATCCTTGGTTTCATACCTACCATCCCAACTCAGGTAATCTGAAACAAATAAAATGGTGTCAGAACCAAAGCAGGCCAGGCTTGAAAGGTGCAGGGCAAATATAATGAAAAGGAAGAGTAAGATGCAAACAACAAGAGATCCTCAGGGTCATGCATGATCTTCATTTTATTTGGTTCTATATATGGAAATGTCCATTTTATTTCATATTTCTTGTGAATAAATAACAAAATTGCAAAGAATTACAAACACATAACTTTTTTCAAACAAATACAAATGTGTTAGCTGCCATTTTCATCTTCGCTGGATAAAGAGAAACAGCTTCATGGTAAGTTCTTCATAAATTCTCTCCCACCAAGGGTAAAGGTACTTTACACATACTCAGAAAACTGAACTGTTAAGAGGCAAGTGAGATGAAAGACAAACAAGAAAATAGGACCCATTGGGTCTCACAAGACAAGACAAACAATTCTGTTCAATGAGAAGAAAGCAGCTGAAGCGAGACACCACTGGAAATAGTATTTCATGCCAACTAAAACAGCTCTGAGGTACCACCTCACACCTATTGGATTGGCTAACGTGACAAAAAAGGAAAATGATAAATGCTGGAGAGGATGTGGAAAAACTGGAACACTAATACATTGCTGGTGAAGTTGTGAACTGATCCAACCATTCTGGAGAGCAATTTGGAACTCTGCCCAAAGGGCTATAAAACTATGCATACCCTTTCATCCAGCAATACCAGTACTAGGTCTGTATCCCAAAGCAATCATAAAAAAGGGAAAAGGACCCACATGTACAAAAATATTTACAGCAGCTCTTCTTGTGGTGGCCAAGAATTGGAAATTGAGGGAATGTGCATCAATTGGGGAATGGCTGAACAAGTTGTGGTATATGAATGTAATAGAATACTATGTTCCATAAGAAGGGGTGAGCAGGCAGACTTCAGAAAAGCCTGGAAAGACTTACATGACCTGACCCTGAGTAAAGTGAGCAGAATCTGAAGAACACTGTACAGAGTAACAGCAACATTGTGAGATGACTGACTTTGTTAGACTTTGCTCTTCTGAGGAACTAAGACAATTCCATACGACCCATGATGAAAAATGCCATCCACATCCAGAGAAGGAACTACGGGGTCTGAATGCAGAGAGAAGCAAACTGTTTTCTCTTTTTTTGTTGTTGTTTTTACTTTCTCATGGTTTTTCCCTTTTGCTCTGACTTTTCTTTCACAACATCACTAATGTGGAAATATGTTTAATATGATTGTACATGTATAGCCTGTATGAGATTACATGCTATCTTGGGGAGGGAGAGCAGGGGTGGAAATTTATAACTCCAAATCTTATAAGAGCAAATGTTGAAAACTTACAAATAAATAAATACTTTTTTAAAAATGATATTTCAATGAAGAACAGCTTACCTGCAGGCAGAACTGATGGGCAAAGAAAAAGAGGCAGTTCAGAAGATCACACAGCAGGAAAATTACTTGGAATATATGTGGACACACAAACATCCCAGACAGAACAGCGCTGCCTTCCTCCTGAGAGCTGATGGACTCAGGATGCAGCAAGGACTTGTGTTTAATATGGACAATGTGAGAACTTGTGATTGACTTTAAGTATGTGCAACAAGGGTTGTTTCCCTTGGGTTAAGGTATGAAGACAGGAAGAAAAAATGCTCATTAATTTATGAAGTAAAATTATAAAACAGAAGAAGACATAAAATATCAAGTTAATGAAATGATACTGTGCCCCCCATAAAACAAAGAAAGCAAAGCATTGGGACACATGGCAATTCTAAAGCATCTGAGCACAACTTAACGGGGCCAAAGAATGCTTCCCCATGGGCCAGACAAAGCTGGGCCGGGCCGTTTAAGGAAGGAAGCTGGTGCCACATGGGCCAAAGTCTTTGCTGAATGCCTCAGGGCATCCAGAGCTCCCAGACCAATATCTCAAAGTGCCAACCCCCTCTCTCCACTCCCACTGCTGTCAATGACTTCCCTTAGCCTACCTGTCCCTCACTCACCTGGGCAGGGGCCTCTGAGGTCTCCTGTCTCGGGCATCCATGGTGCTTCTCCTCTCTCCAACTGGGAGATCACATCACGCTTGGGCACTGGAAGCCCTGAGCACAGGGAGAGAAAGGAAAAAGGCCTAGAACACAAAGCTATCCAAGAGCCCACGCCCGGCCTCTTCATCCTTCTTCAGGTAAAAGAAGGAGGTATGAGCAGTCACAGAGGGTGATGCTTTGTAAAAGAAACTCTGCCAGATAGTCTGTGTTGTATTTTATCCAAGCTCCTCAGCATGTTACACACCTGGTTTGGGCTCAGGCTTTTAGTGGCCCAAGGCCTGATGAGAGAGTAGGATCTTTGCAGTTCTCTAGGTATTTGTCTCATGACTTTACAAAGAATCTCTGACTTAAGGGAAAGGTTGCCCTAGAGGGAAGCCACAGCGCCAGAGCCAGCCCAAGGAAAGGCCTGATACTTGGGGATGAGGAGCAAAAACATTCCCATTCAGGCTCCACTGGATTCTAGACTCTCCCCTCCCTCCCCCCAACATGTATTTGTGAATGTTCCTGCAAATTAAAGAAAAGCTCAGGGCAGCCTTTCAGATATCAGGAAGTAGACAGAGGGGAGAATGCAGATGCCCGAGTCCTCACCTGCACAGACCAGGCTCTCATAGTTCTCCAGCATCACGTCCCTGTACGGGGCCCTCTGGGCCAGGCTCAGGTGGTTCCATTCTTCCAGGGTGAAGTCCACGGACACATCCCTGAATGTCACAGGATGCTGAAGCAGGAAACACATCCCCCTCAGCCAGGGATCACGCTTCTCATGGTCCCCAGGAAACCCAAGGAGTTGGTAGGGTCCAAAGCTATAGGGAGAGATCCTCAGAACACTGAGTCCTGTGCAAGTCTGCACTGACGTGTAGCAGACAATGTGATGGAAGAAATAACAGGAGAAGAAAGGACTCTGGCAGAGCAAAGGGGAAAGGATGAAGGCCCCCCCCAAACCAAACCTGTCGTCCAGCCTTCCCCCAGTCAGCCCAGCTCCTAACCTCAGTGCCCGCCCTTGCATCTCATCTGTTGCCAAAGTCTGTTGATTTTTCCTTCCTAACTTCCCTGCATGTGCCCTACCATCACCCCGACATCCCACCACCACCCTCAGCACCTCCCATCCGGACATCTTCGATAGTCTGCTGGCTGGTCAGTCTGCCTCCAGTCTCCCCCTCTCTGATCTGCCCTCCACTCAGGCATCAGAGACCTTCCTAAAGCATAGGTCGGACTCTGCCACTCCAGTTCCCTATCCCACGAGCTGCAGGAGCTCCCCATCGCCTCCAAGACCCAATAGAAGTGCCTCTGGTCCTGGTCGGCATCCAGTGCCCTTCATGACTGCAGCCCTCCCTCCCTGCCCACTCTCCTGACCTACAAGTCTTGTATCTATGATTCAGCGACCCCGGCCTCCAGCTGCTCCCCCCACAAGAAGAGAATTCTAGGCATTTGCACCATGTCTCCCCTAGCTTCCTTCAAGTCCTGGCCAAGTCCCATCTTCCAGAGAAAACCTTGTGCAGCTCCTCTGCATTTCAGCGCCTTCCCTCTGGTAATTGCTTCCTACTCATCCTAAATCTATCTTGTATGAATATGTTGCTCCGGTCAGGTCTGGCTTTCTTGGCAAAGATGCCGGAGTGGTTTGCCATTTCCTTTTCCAACCCGATTTACAGATGAGGAAACTGAGGCAAACAGAGTTAAGTGACTTGTCCAGGGTCACACAGCTCCTAAGTGTCTGAAGCCAGATTTGAACTCAGGAAGAGGAGTCATCCTGACTCTAGGCCTGGTGCCCTGTGCACTGCACCTTGCTGCCCCACTTATGCATACAGCTATGTTCATATTGTCTCTCTGCTAGATTGTGAGATCCTTGCTTCAGTACTAACACATGATCTCCAGGGTAGGTACAAGATAACCTATGAGTGGGAAGGGACTTGCAGTAGGAGGGTACAAAAAAGGCTACCTGGAGAAGGGGGGGATCCAAAACAAGACTCAAAGAAAGCCAGAAAAAAAGAGGCAGGGCACCGCAGACCTGGGGGACAGCCAGTACACAGGGGCCTATGGAAAGGAGAGCTTGGCTACATCTACATCATGTGGAAGTGAGCTCAACAGGAGAAGCCAGGAAAGGTGGGAGGGGAGTGGCTTAGACAGGGTGCCCAATGCCAGGCAGAGCATTCTGTATGTGATCGTGGAGGCCACAGGGAGCCACTGGAGTTTACTGACAAGAGGCTGACACGGTCAGACTTACACTTTAGGAAAATCGCTTTAATGGCTGAAGTGGGGAGAGATGTAAGGCAGGCAGACCGCCCAGCAGTCTACTGTAACAGTCCAGATGGAAGCTGCTGAGGGTCCATACCTGAGGGAGAGCAATGTTAGAAGCAGTACTGGAGAAGAAGAGGGCCCAGGACAGATCTTTGCAGAACACCTATGGTTGGAGAACATGATCTGGGAATGGATCTATGGAAGGAGACTGAGGAGTGGTCAGATAGGTAAGAGAACCAGGAGAGAGCAGCATCCCCAAAACCCAGAGAGAAGAGAACATCCAGGAAGAAAGGCAAGTGAGGACTGAGAGAAGGCACTGAATTTGGCAATTAAGAGATCACTGGTAACCGTGGAAGGAGCAGTGTGAGAAATGAGAAGGCTACGAGTTGGATTGTGTGGGGTTAGCAAGAAAATGAGAGGGGAGTGGGGGCACAGATCGCAGAGGGACTTTTCAGGGCATTCGGCCACAAAGGGCAAAGAGACAGGACAACAGTGGGGGCAGAGGTTAAGCGAAAGGACGTCTGAGCATAGCGGAGGCATGGGCGTGTGTGCAGGCAGTGGGGAGGGAACCAGAAGACAGGGAGGAACTGAAGACAGGTGTTAGAATGAGGATAACAGAAGAGGTAATGGATTGGAAAGGACACAAAGGAACGGGATCACTTGAACAAGTGGAAAGTTGGGTCTTAGAAAGAAGTAAGGCGACTTGTTCACACGAGAGGGGGCAAAGGAGGAGATGCAGATGGCATGAGATGAACTGAATAAGAAAGAAGGGGAGCTCATGGTGAATAGCCTCATTTTTCCCTGTAAAACACAAGGCAAAGATCACAGCTGACAGGGTATGGGGAAGGGGAGCCCCGGGAGGTCTGAGGTGGGATGAGGAGGTTGGAAGAGCTACTCTGGAAAGAGGGATGGTAAGGAGGATTGCCCAGCAGCAGTGAGGGCCCAGGGCAGGCTGTGTAACAGAGATCTATAGTGGACTCAATCAGAAAAAGAGGTTTGCCAACACTGGGGATGAGACACGGCCAGGAATGGCCACACAACCCTGCGCATTTCAGTGTAGAAACAAGGCCCAGGGTCCAGCAGAGAGGATATCTTGGTTTGTCCAGAGGGCAAGAATGGCTGCAGCCTGGAAGCACTGGGGCTCACTAGCCAGGTCCAGGGCACAGACCAGGGCTGAGTAAAGAGAAGACCCAGCCTACGGGGGGAATACCAGGATAAGGAGCAGCTGCAGGAGTGAGGCCTGATTCCAAGTAAGGAACTGGTTCAGAACAAGCAGCAGCTGCACAGTTTGGAGCCCGGGTCTGCAGCAGGGTCTCAGGTCCTGCTTCTAGTATGAAGCCAACAGCAGAACGGCCAGGACAGGAATCTAAGACCAAAGCCTGCAGTTGTGTGAGTCTGGGAGCCCTGAGCAGAGCCTCCCAGCTGGCTGACCTTGGATAAGTTCACAAGTCCACTGGCACTCCCAATGCGGCAAGCCCACAGGTATGTTTCTGAGTCAAAGCCAGGTCAGGAACGTGCAGACTTCAAACCAAGGCGACAGCAATCAGATTTGGCCTGGATCAGTTCGATCTGGGGACACTAAAAGCTTGCAGATATTCAGCCTGGACTGTCCCTGAGTTTCTGAAATAACCTAATACTCAACACCCCCCAGAAGATAGCAGCACAACCAGAGCATTCTCTCCGAAAGCATGCAGGGCCTAGCCCTAATATCAGTCTGAAGTCAAAGTATCCTGGAAGATGAGCAAAAAAAAAAAAGAATTCCACAAGAAAAAAACTTTGGTGACAGGAATGAGCATAAGCTTAAAAAGATCTTTCCTTAATGTGATAAGGAATATCACTAAAAAAAAAATCGCTAAAAGAATGTTAAAACAAGAACAAGAAATCTGCATAGACAAAGAGGAAACAAAATTATTATTTTTTGCAGATAATATGATTAACTTAGAGAACCCTAAAGAATCAACCAAAAATCCTCCCCTCCCAAACAATTAAAAACTTCAGTAGAGTTGCAGGATAGAAATTAAGCCTCCATAAATCATCAGCAATTCTTTATACTACCAACAAAATCTAGCAGAAAGAAATAATTCCAAGAGAAAGAATTTAAGACTTCAGCCCACCTGCCAACACATTCAGAGAAACTATATAAATACAACTACAAAATACTCTTTACTCAAATAAAAAGAAAAATAGAGAAATATGAATTGCTTAGAATAGAACAGAATGGGCTTATATGCTGAGCCAATATGATAAAAATGACAATCCTACCTAAATTAATTTGCCCATTCACTGTCATGCCAATCAAACTAAAGAAAGGATTACTTTCTAGAGCTAGAAAAAAATAACCAAAAAAAAAAAATTCATCCAAAAGAATAAAAGGTAAAGGATCTCAAAAGAAAAATAGGAAGAAAAAAAAAAAAGGAAGCAGTCTAACAGAGCCAGATCACAAACTATCCTACAAAGTTGTAACTATAAAAAAGAATTGAGTATAGGCTGATTTTGGTACAAAGGGGCTGATCAGTAAAACGGATTAGCTCCAGAACATAGAGCAGCTAAATGAGCACATCTGCCTGTTGTGGCTGTTGAGTGACTTGAGTCGTGTCTAACTCTTCATGACCCCATTTGAGGTTTTCTTGGCACAGACACTGGAGTGGCATGCCACTTTACACAGGAGGAACTAAGGCAAACAGGGTGACATGATATGCCCAGGGTCACACAGCCAGTAAGTGTCTGAGACCAGGCTACAGGTCCTGGCTCTACCCACTGTACCACCCAGCTGCCCCTTTCACAGTAGCCTTGTACTGTATAACCCCAAAGATCCCAGTTATTGGAGCAAGAACTCACTACTGTACAAAACTCAAAAGCAGTTTGGCATATCTCACATCACACACCACTACAGGCTGGATCCATGGATCCATGAGAAGAACACAAAAGTTGACATCATAAACAAGTTGGAGGAGAAAGGAAGAAATTATTATCAGACCTAAGGAGACAGGAAGGATTCACCAACAAAAAGAAAGAAGATCACAAGGGGCAAAAGAAACCAACCTGATCACATAAACTTAAACTTTTTTCACAAGCATTTACAATTAGAAGCAGGTACATGGAAAAACTTCTTTACAGCAAGTTTCCCTGACAGGTCTCACATCTAAGAAATACAGGGAACTGATTCGAATTGATCAGAATAAGAGTCATTACCCAGCTGACCGACAGCCAAAGAATCCGAGTGAGGTCATTTCAGAGCAAGAAATCCAAACTATCAACAGCCCTAGGACAAAATGGCAGCATTTGCTACTTACAGCAATAGGAATTACAACAAATCTGAAGTTCTCCCTCACAATCGTTGGATCAGCAAAGCTAACAAAAATAGGAAATGGCAAAGGCCAATCAATGGGCTATTATTGTGGGGTCAGGAACTGATCAAGCCATGCGGGAAAGCTACAGAAGACTTCCTACGCTTTGATCCAGTGATTCCACTTCTGGGTCTGTACCCAAAAAAGGGAGAAGAAGAAAGGGAAAGGGATTGACACGTACAAAGAAAGTCACAGCAGTTTTCTGTAGTGGCAAAGAACAGTAAAGTAAGGGGGGAGGGGCATCATCAGGGGATGGCTGAACAAGTTACATACAATCTATGAATGCGATGGAACACTGTGTCACAAGAAAAGCAAAAAGGTGATTTCAAAGAACCCTGGGAACACCTGTAAGAACTAAAGCGGAGTAAAGGCAGCCGACTATGTGGCCGGAGCAGCGCTCACCCAGGAACGCCACGCAGCTCAGAAGCCTTGAGCCCTCCGATCAGTGCAAGGGCCAAGCAGGACTGCAGAGGCCTCAGGAGCAAACCCGCTCCTCACTCCTCCCACAGAGGGCACAGACCGGAGTGTGGAGGCTGGGAAAGTCAGGGCAGGGGGAGGAAGGCACAGCTGGAGAGACAGTGCCAAGGTGGGATGGGAGCCATGGCAATAAAAAAGATCCATGCGGCAAGGAAGGCTCACCAAGCCCCGGCATCTCCTTTTGTGTGAGCCCCACAACACCCGGGAGGGCAGTGCTAGTCCTCTTCCCAGGGGCCAGAGAGGTGGAGGGAGCCTGGATAAGTAGATCTGGAAGTCATCACGGGAGCTGATGCCAGAAGAGGAGTGGACCCAGGACGGAGACCTGGCCAGCACGCAGAGATCCAGCCAAAGAGACCAAGGAGAGGTGGGGGAGAGCAGTGTGCCCAAGATCTGGAGAAGAGGGGGATAGGCTGCGGGGGGCCTGAGAAGACGCCATTTCTAGATCAGATGAGGGAGACAAGGGGAGGGAGAAGGGAGGAGGCGGCGGCTCCACTTACAAGGGACCATTTCTGGGAGGGCGAAAGACACAGGCAAGGACACCCTGGGCAGGGGTCCCTGAGGTGGGGGGGGCATCTGCTGCAGACACCCCAAGGGCCCGCCCCACCATCACCGGCAGGCGGCACCTGCTGAATGACGTCACCCCCGTAACTCACACCCCTCAGGTCTGCACGCCCCTCCCCCACTGGACTGGGGGCTCCTTGGGGGCAGCTCCTCCCTCTCCCGTATCCGCAGCACCTAGCACAGTGCCTGGCACACAGTAGGTGCTTTCCTCTCCTTCTGGCCTCTCAGAAACCTTCCCAACCCTCAACAGACCCACCCCCTGCTGGGCACCCCCCAGACAATAGGGAGGAGGGGTGGACAAGCTGCGCATGTTCACTCTCGCCTCCATTCCAGGCACCCGGCAGAGGGCGCCCCCACAGACGCCTTCCAAGGCTTGCCAGTCAGCCTCTGCGCACGCTCAGTCTCACCTGGAACCCTTCCACCCTCCCTCCCTGAAGAGGCCACAACTCGGCGCAGGCGCAGTTTCCCACGAATGTAGACCGCAGTCTGGGCTCAGGGGGGCGGTCGGGCGCTCCAGCTCCCCGCATGTTCAGTCTACCTTGGGCATATATATTTTATGTATATCTGTATATATGGGCACATTACATATATGCATGCACGCACGGTCCCCAGAGGCCCTCCCGCAGAGGCAGGAGGACTCATTCCCGCCGCGCATGCGCTGATTCCTGGCCGCGGGAGCTCCACGCTGCGCCTTCTCTCCCGGGCCTTCAGCGGGCGGGGGCCGAGACTCCCACGCGGAACTCACCATGACCAGATTTCCCAATTGGAGCAGGAGCACTAAGGGATCAGGGAGGGGGCCCACAACGTCACCAACAACAAGGCTCTCCACAGCCCCCATTTCTCTCGATGCCCCCCTCCCACCTCAATCCCAGGCTCCGCCCCGCCCACTACCGACGACAAGCGCCCAATCACAGGCCCGACTGCCTTCGTCTCCCCGCCCCCAGCCTCCAAGCACAGGCGGGGCGGCCTCGGCGCCCCTGTGAGGAATGCCCACTCGTGGCCCCAGCTGCCTGTTCCTTTCCACCCAGTCCCGGATCCCCTCGCTGTCCCGCCCCCAGAACACGAGTCCCACGCCCCTCCTCCTGCCCCGCCCCCGGGGCGCCCCATAACAAACCTCGGGGGCTGCTTCGATTGCCGGGACGCGTTCCTAGACATCTTGCCCACGTTCGCCTCCCTGGGCTCCTGGCCACCTAAGGAGCCACCTTGCCCCTCCCACGTTTCCCCTTCGGAAGTCATAACGGGATCTTAGCTGTAAGTAAACACAGCTCCGGTCCAGCAGGAAGCTTGCCATGGCCCAGGAATGTTCTACCCCCGTTACAAGGAGAGCCACACACACACCACACACACACACACACACACGCACACGCACACGCACACACACACACACGCACACACACACACGCGCGCACACACACACACAGACACACACCACACACACACACGCACGCACACACGCACACACACACAGGCACACGCACACACACGCACGCACACACACACACGCGCGCGCACGCACGCACACACACACACACGCACACACACACACACACACACAGAGCTTGCCAACAGAGGAGAGCGCAGGAAATTCCCACCTTGGCCATGTCAAATAACTGGCTCACATGATTCATTTCCAGTCCTCTGGACTCCAGGGTTATCAGTACATCAACCACGGATCTAAAGTCCTTCAGAATTCTTTTCCTGTAACTGTTGTGAGATTTGTTCTAGTTCTCTAGTTCGTAGAGGTCTGCCCCGTTTCTGCTGAAAACGTCCCATTTTGTCCTTTCTGGCTTCCACTTCATGCCTATACCACAATTCGTTTAGCCATGCCCCATTCCCGCTACTATGGAGAGTGCTTCTGTTTTCGTGCTTTTTCTTTCTTTGATCTCGTTGAGTGGGTGTAGGTTGAAGGGCAGGCACAGTGCCACATTGCTGTCCAGAAAGTCGGGACCACTGCACAGCTCCACTGTCCTCCGCCCCCTCCAACATTTATCCTTTTCCTCTCTTCCAGTCTGAAGAGTATGGAACCTCAGAGCTGCTTTAATGAGTGATTTGGCCCATTTTTCCATGTGATTATTGATAGCTTGCATTTCTTCCTCTAGAAACTGCCCATTCATATCCCCTGCCCATTTACCTATTGGAAATGATTCTGCATCTTAAAAACTTGAGAAGATTCTTTATTCTTTCTTGGATAATGGACTTTTATTGGACAAACTTAATGACAAAGATTTCTCCCTTCTAATATTTATTAGTGGCATTAAATGTGGGCAAAACCATTCAATTTTATATAATCAAAGTTATCTGTGCTACTTTGCGTGATCCATTCTGTCACTTGTCAAGAACACTTCATGTACTCATCCATAGATCGGAAGGGCAATGTCTTTCTTTTTGCTTTTTTTTTTTTTTTTGGATGGCAATTGGGATTAAGTAACTTGCCCAAGGTCACACAGCTAGGTTTTTGTTTGTGTGTGTTAAGTGTGTGAGGCCGGATCCGAACTCAGGTCCTTCGGACTCCAGGGCCGGCGCTCTACTCACTGCACCTAGCCGCCCTGGCAATGTCTTAGTCCCCTAACTTAAATGAGGACATCCCTTTTATTCTTAAGTCACCTACCTGTGTGGGATTTACCTCTACATGGTGGGACATGTTTGGCATAGCAGCCAGTAGCTAATTAATTTCGGAGCATTACCACTTTTATCACGTGGCCTCACCCTGCCTATGTGCCGTTCTTTAGATGTCTTTACTTCTCAAGTGTTGTATAGTGGGGTTCGTAGCACTGACTGGGGTATCTTGGTAGATAAGTTCCCAAATGTTTCGTGCTGTCTCTCTCAAGTTCTTCCCGCTGTGTTTTGTCGATAATATAAAGGAATGCCGAAGCTTTCTGTAGATTTGCTTTGTATCTCAGAATTTTATTGAATTTATTATTTCCATTCATTTCTTGGTTGACACTTTGGGGTTTTCTAAGTAATTCATCCTATCTTCAAAAAAGCAAATATCTTGTTGCCTTTTTATGCCTGTTTATTCTCTTCCTTTTTTTCTTCCTTGTCTTAATGCTATGGCTAGCATTTGCAGGTCTATAACAATTGTGGGGATGATGTTTTGGTAATGTCAGAACTACTGATGTAGCCATTGACACTGCCTGGTGGGTGCTGGCTTTGCTGGGGGAAATTCCCTGTTAGTGAGGCATGTGTTTCTGACCCCAGACCTGATAGCGGCCCCTGCAGGCCCTAGTCACAGCCTTGGTCAGCCCTCAGATCTACAGAAACATAAGGCTGAGACTCTCAGCTGTCATTTTCAAGTCCTGAATCATAGAAGGGATGCCAGCGTTCCTACCACCGGAGCACACAATTCAGTGGCATGACTCTGGACCACTCCAGGATGAATGAGAGGTAACAGTGAAGATGCCTGCCCTGCCCCACCCATCAAAGTGCATCAGTCAGGCACTGAGTCACACCTCTGGTCGGATGATAGCTGTAGCCTTAGTTTGACCTATTGCCCACCGAGCTGCTTCTTTTGGATTTTGGTGGGAAGAGATGACTCCCAGAGTTACCACAGAAGGCTTGGGTGGCTCACTGATACCAGCACCAGCAGTCAGTGGTCCCAGAGGCAGTCAGCAGAGCAACAGCTCCCCATGGGTAAGGGGGGAGAGAAGGGAAGAGCCCAGAGGAGTCCCACATGAGGGACAGAGAGGGAGACCTCTAGACACCAGCTGAGAGCTGGAAACCACCGAGCAGTCTACGGATCACCAGCGACTGCTCCCCTGGCTGGGGGGTTCAGTGTGCTTTATGTAGTTCTTCTGGGCACATCACCCTCCTCCATCTGGATGGGAGTGGAGCATCACCCTTCACCTCTAAGTGAGGAGGGAAGCATTTCTCCCTGAACACCTGAGCCACTAAAGGCCTTATCGCCAAAGGGCCACCCAATGTCCCAGCTTCACCACTGCCTTGGAGGGGCTGGATGCAAGCCTATACAGGTGCACTGTCAGAGAAGGTCAAAGCACAAGGTTATTGAAAACAGCTAGCAAACTTCCATATGAAAATTGTGTCACAAACTAAAGTTACAAGCTCAGCCCCCAAGACTAAGATAAAGTTCAGAAGACATTTAAAAGTTACTAGTTTAAAACTCCCCCATACATACACACATATATGTATGTATGTGTAGGTATATATATATATATATATATATATATATATACATATATATATATGTCTGTGTGTGTGTGTCTGTGTGTGTCTGTGTGTCTGTGTGTGTGTATGTGTGTGCACACATATGTGTGTATATATGGAGAGAGAGATTGGTATTGGAAAAGCACCCTTCTTTTACTACAAATAGTTCATATATTACTGGAATTGTTACTTGAATGTTTGATAGAATTCACTTATAGAGACCTAAAGATTTTCTTTGGGAGTTCTTTTATGGCTTATTCAATTATTTTTTGTCTGATATTAGGTTATATAAAACAGTGTCTTCTTTTGTTAAGATATTTTATATTGTTATAAATATTAATATATTCCTTTAATTTATAATTTCTATGAGCATGTAACTGGGCAAAATAGGTTGTGATAACTTCTTTTATTGATTATTTATATAACAAAACAATAACATCATTTCTCTGCAATTGTGAATTCTTTTTTTTATATAATTTGATTTCTCTCATTTAAAAAAATCAAACTACTTTAAAGGTCATCTATTTTATTGTTGTTTTAAATACAGCTCTTAAGGGATGCCCATAAATTGGGAAATGGCTAAACAAGTTGTGCTACATTAATGTCATCGAATACTATTGTGCTATAAGAAATGAGGAGCAGACAGACTTCAGAAAAACCTGGAGAGATTTATATAAATCAATGCTGAGTGAGGTGAGCAGAACAAGGAAAACATTGTACACAATTATCTGTGATGACTGACTTCGATATACTTGGCTCTTCTCAGCAATGCAAGGTTCTAAGACAACTCCAAAAGAATCATGATGGAAAAGGCTATCCACATCCAGAGAAAGAACTACAGTGTGTAAATGCAGATTGAAGCAAACTATTTGCTCTCTCTCTTTTGGGTTTTGTTTTGTTTTGTTTCTTCTTTCTCATGGTTCATTTCATTGGTTATAATTCTTCTTTACGACTTGACTAATGTTTAACGTGAAGGGATATGTAGAACCTATATCGGATTGCATGCTTCCTTGAGTGGGGAGGGGGAGGAGAGGAAGGGAAAGGAAATTTTGAATTAAAAAACATGTGGAACTGAATGTTGTAAACTAAAAATAAATAATTTTAAAAGCAAAAAAAAGCACTTTGATCATACAAAAAATAAATATAGCTCCTAGATATGTCAGTTCAATAGATTTTTTTTTTGCTTGTTTCATTATTCTCTTTTTAACTTACAGAATTTTTACTTTAATGCTTAGTTGAAGCTTTTTTGGTTTGCTATTATCCCCATTTAAAAAACAGTCAATTCATTTATTTGTTTCATCGCTTGTTGATGGTAGTAATTAGAAATATACATTTGGCCCTATGAACTGCTTTATTTGCATCCCATGTTTTCTTATGTTGTCTCATTGTTTTCATATTTGCATAAAATTTTCTTATTTCTACAATTTGTTCTTTGCCATATCCGTTGTCTAAAATTATATAATTTAGTTGACAATTATTTGTTAATTCTTTCCTTAAGGAACTTTCATTAAGTATAATTTTTGTTGCAATGCTGCTTCCCTACATTTTTGGGTAAGGTCTTTATGTATTTGAACTGGTTTTTCCTTTCTTTTGGGGGGGGGGGCACTACATATAATACTTTTCTTTGACCTAGAAATTCTAGATTTTGGCTCTACCAGTCCTGGGAGTTTTCATTTCAGGGTTTCTTTCAAGAGTTGTCCAGTGTGCCACATCCCACAATACAATCTAAATGGCTCCTTGACCTCATCATACTATAGAAGAGAAGCTGATTAGATATCTCTCACAGTGACAGGGATACTTTTGATAATTATAATGATGTAAGAAACAGAATACAATTAATAAAAATCTATTTTTTAAAAAAGTTGGCCAGCTGATTCTTTGTGTTTTTATTTGCCAGCTGGTTCTAAGAGTTACAGGGAATTTTCATTTACATCTTCTTGAACTATGGTATCTAAGCTTTTTTGGTCCTAATATTTTGAAAGTCTGATATCCTTGCTCTGTTTACCAGGTAAGCTGTGCTTTATATTATTTTTCTTACATTGTCTTCAGGTTTGGTTTCACTGAGTGGTTTGGCTCATTCTAATTTTGGGGGTAGCTAGGTGGCCAGTGGTTATAGTGCTGGGCCTGGGGTTAGGAAAACTCATCTTCCTCAGTTTAAATCTGGCCCCAGACAGACTAGCTGTGACCCTGGGTAAGTCCCTTCACTCTGTTTGTCTTAGTTCATCTGTAAAATGAACTGGAGAAGGAAATGGCAAGCCACTCCAGTATCTCTGCCAAGAAAACCCCCAAGTGTGTCACCAAGAGAGCCAGACATGACTGAACAACAGCCACAAAATGTTGAGGGAAGACATGTCTTGGGTGAAGCCCACTGTCTGTTCTTAGGTTCCAGTTTTTTCCTCCCTCACTGTTACATTTTGCATCTCATTTCCTCCAGATGCAGTTGTAGTGCTTCCAGCAAGACCTTTTTTCCTCCAAATCGTCCTTGGGCTTGCTGTGGTTGTCACACTGTCCAAGGTATTTCCTCATCATATCTCTTGTTTTAGTTGGCTTCCTCACGTTGGTCACTTCAGAATCTAGGGTGGGCGTTCTAGACTTTGGTCAGGCTCCACACCGACACTCTGGAACGTGGTGAGCAGGTCTGCATGGTCCTGAGTGTGATGGTGCTCTTCCTCAGGACTCCAGGGCTGCTCCAGAGCTAGTGTGCCCTCTTGCACAGGGTTCCCAGAATACCCCTTGAATTAGGTTCCCCCCACCCGGGGCCTCTTCTCCTGCTACTCAGTTCAGGAGCTGCTGTGACCACTCCCATTTTGAGTTCCTTCTTACCACAGACCCTGAACCCTACACTAATTAATACTCTGCCTGAAGCTGCCTTAGCAGCTCCCACTTAGGAACGTCTGATTCTCCTGGGCAAATCTTTATCCAGGGCATTTCTCTAAGCTACTAGGCTCAGATCCACCCCCTCAGGCAGCATTCTCTAGTGCCTGGCATCACACAGTGCCAAGTCTACCCCAGTATGAATGCCTAAGTGACTGAAGGATTCTAAAATCCTCCTTTACATTCCTGTTCTGAGTGAAGCAGGCTACAGGTGTTTCTCTGTATTCTTCCAGATATGTATATTTTAAAGTTTCTCTGGGGGAGATGGGGGGGAGGGATCTGGGCTCCTCATAGGTCCTAGCACCTGGCTGTATACATACAATACTAGCATTTGAAGCATTGACTTTGCTGGTGAACTATCCATTTATGTTGTAGTCATTTTGTATGCTGTTTTTCTGGTTCTGCTTACTTCACACTACAAGAGTTTGAGGAAGTCTTTCCACGTGCTCTACCCACTGAACCACCCAGTTGACAAAAATAAATCTTTCCAGACACATGAAGGAGATTATCTTTGCAAAATTCAAAAACCTGGCACCAGACAGGTTAGAATGGTTGGCTCACATGAGGCCCACTCCCTCTGAAGATGGCATTTCTCACTGTCTCTGACCCTGATTCCTTACATCCTTTGCTTCTCACCTCACTGCAATATTCTACTATACCGTTTGGGGACCAGTCAGTCCTCAAACCGGGGGCATCTATTTTGTTTCTGGAGCATTTCTAGAACAAATGCTTTTATAAATGTTTTGGTGTATGTGGTGTCTCTTTTTGTCACTAACATCCTTGACATATATGCCTGGCAGTGGAATCTCTGGGTCAAAGGGTATTTCCATAACTCTTTTTGCAGAGTTCTAATTGCTTTCCAGAATATTTGGACCAATTCACAGCTCTACCAACAATACATTAGTGGCCCCTCTATCACTGACTTCTTACCCTGGCCAATTTGTGAGGTGAAACCTCAGGGCTGTTCTGACTTGAATTTCCCTTATTCTTAGCAACTTAGAGCATTATTTCACGTGGCTGTTACCAACTGGCAATTCTTTGACAATTGTGCATTCAAGTTGGACAGCTAAGTGGCATAATAGGTAGTCTGAGCTTGAAGTCAGCAAGATGTGAATTCAAATCTTGCCTCAGACACTTGAGAGCGCAGTGAGTCTGGGCAAGGGACTTCACCCCTGGAGCACAATGCAAGTATGTAATATCTTACTGCTTTCAATCTTAACTGTAGTCATTCTATAGCCCACACACTCAAGTAAATGAGTCCTTGGGCTTATCATCTGCCTGCTAATACAAATAATCAAACAAAAGATTAGATACCTAAAATAGCCCGTTCTTGTGGTTGCGCCGGCTGTTGTGGAGTCTTGTCCGAATGAAAGTGGCGCCGGGAAGCGGCTGGACGTTGGGCTGAGGGAGCATCGCGTTGGCGGCAGCAGCCCCCGGAGCTGCAGTCCTTTCGGCGGCGGCAGGCAGACTTGGGGAACTGCCCCCCTCCCCTCTCGCGGGCGGAGCGGAGAGACTGTTCAGGGCGGAGGGTCGGCGGGGGAGCAGCTCCGGGCCCGGGGGGCGGGTGGTGCAGCGGCCCCGGCCACCCCAGCGCCGCGTCCGGGGCCATGGCGCACAAGATCCCGCCGCGGTGGCTGCACTGCCCGCGCCGAGGCCAGCCCGTGGCAGGGAAATTCTTACCTCTGAAGACTATGTTAGGACCAAGATATGATAGTCAAGTCGCTGAAGAGAATCGGTTCCATCCTAGTATGCTCTCCAACTATCTGAAGAGCCTAAAGGTTAAAATGGGACTTTTGGTGGATTTGACAAATACTACAAGATTTTATGACAGAAATGACATTGAAAAAGAAGGGATCAAGTATATAAAGCTTCAGTGTAAAGGTCATGGGGAATGCCCTACAGCTGAGAACACAGATACATTCATTCGTCTATGTGAACGTTTTAATGAGAAGAATTCTCCTGAACTCATAGGTGTTCATTGTACTCATGGTTTCAATAGAACTGGTTTTCTCATCTGTGCCTTCTTGGTTGAGAAGATGGATTGGAGCATTGAAGCAGCAGTTGCTACCTTTGCGCAAGCCAGACCACCAGGAATCTATAAGGGTGATTATTTGAAAGAACTTTTTCGACGTTATGGGGATGTAGAAGAAGCACCTCCTTTATTGCCAGAGTGGTGTTTTGAGGAAGAAGAAGAGGAAGATGAGGAAGAAGACGGAAAAAAATAATCTGAGCCTGGATGGAGCACTTCCTTTGTCAAAAGGAGAAAAGAACGTTTAAAATTGGGTGCCATTTTCTTGGAAGGTGTGACAGTTAAAGGTGTAACCCAAGTAACAACTCAACCAAAATTAGGAGAGATACAGCAGAAGTGTCATCATTTCTGTGGCTGGGAAGGGTCTGGATTCCCTGGAGCACAGCCTGTTTCCATGGACAAGCAAAATATTAAATTGCTGGAGCAGAATCCATATAAAGTAAGCTGGAAAGCAGATGGTACTCGGTATATGATGTTGATTGATGGCACAAATGAAGTTTTTATGATAGAGACAATTCTGTCTTTCACGTGTCAAATTTGGAATTCCCATTCCGTAAAGATCTTCAAATTCATTTGTCAAATACACTTTTGGATGGGGAAATGATTGTCGACAGAGTAAATGGACAGATCGTTCCTCGGTACTTGATATACGACATAATTAAATTTAATGCACAGCCAGTTGGAAATTGTGATTTCAACACTCGATTGCAGTGTATAATAATAAATCCTCGGCATGAAAAAATGAAGAATGGACTCATTGACAAAACACAAGAACCATTTAGTGTTAGGCACAAGCCATTTTTTGACATCTCTACTTCAAGAAAGCTTCTTGAAGGAAGTTTTTCCAGAGATGTCAGTCATGAAGTAGATGGACTTGTTTTTCAGCCTATTGGAAAATACAAACCTGGTCGGTGTGATGATATTTTGAAATAGAAACCTCCCAGTCTGAATTCTGTAGATTTTCGCCTAAAAATAACAAGAAGGGGAGGAGAAGGGCTGCTTCCCCAGAATGTTGGCCTTCTTTATGTTGGAGGTTATGAAAGACCATTTGCACAAATTAAGGTGACAAAAGAACTAAAACAATATGACAATAAAATTATAGAATGCAAATTTGAGAACAACAGCTGGGTCTTCATGAGACAGAGAACAGACAAAAGCTTTCCAAATGCTTATAACACTGCCATGGCTGTATGTAACAGCATCTCAAACCCGGTCACCAAGGAAATCCTTTTTGAGTTAATTGACAGATGTATGACAGCTTCTCAAGGACAATCGCGGAAGCATCATCTGGACCCAGACACAGAGCTCATGCCTCCTCCACCTCCCAAAAAGCCGAGTCCTGGCATCTAATTTCAGGATTTAGAAACAAATGAGCGGAAAAAGTCTCATGTTGCTTTACAGTTTTGTGGCCGGAGGAACTAAAAAAAAACTGGTGGGCTATACATTTGAGAGGAGGGGGAGGAAGAAATAACAAAAACTGGTGTTGTAGCTTTTTGATGTTGGTGTTGATGCATTTTCTCCAGTGCATCATGAACTTGAACATTCTCTTTTTACTTGATAAATGCAAGCTTACCTTGTAAAATCTGAAGTTTGAACTATCCAAAGGTTTAGATAAGATTAGAATCAATGGAAAGAGGCCTTGTTTATATATGGATAATTTTCACTTTTAATTTATAATGTTACTAATCTGGAACTGTGAGTATAGGAAACACTGTCTTTTTAGGGACTATCTTTATCAAAAATAGTAAAGTTACAAACTTCCTTTTTTAAGCAATGGAGTATCATTTATCCTAGATTTCCTACATTTCAGAGATTGATGTGTTTAAAAAATAATAAAATTGTTTGACTATAATACTAGTAAAATGAGTTTTGCTCATTTTAATACTGTCTTTTTGTGAGAGGGAAATATTTTTTAAAAAGTGAAAATTTATTGTTGTAATTAACCTTTCTAAAGGAAACCTGTTAGGTATTTTTATCTGTTTCTGTTATTTGAACTCTCATATCTAATGTATAGTGGGCCGGTTTTAGTTTTGCTTTTTAAGCTTCTCCATAGAAAGTGAGCACACACCAAATCCCTGTAGGTGGGACTATTTCTAATGGCAAAGCTACTTCAGCTTAACCCTCCACAGTGACAACACATTGTAAATGGCATTAAAACATACAACTCACTGTAATATGCAAGAGTGATAACCAATACAAATGATCTCGTGTTAGTTCCCCTGAACAAAACCACAAAGGAAATGCCAGGTGATTTCTCTGATTAGACAGTAATGTCAATGGAATAGAATGCTGTCATGAGAAAATGGTCTCCCACTGCTATATAAATGCAGAGGCAAACACCAGACATTCATTGGAACTAAACATCAAGAAAACCAAGACGTTTACTTTCATAACCAGTGTTGGTTGTTCTTTACCAGTGACATTATTCTTGTGATACCAAATGAACAAATAAATTGATGTTTGTATTTGGGACAGATCGTTGAACCCTCTTCCATATTCTTATTGAAGATCTTTATTTTGATTGGCATGTAGACAAATTATTCTAAGATTAACCCAATTAATAACTTGTGTATTTTAAGAAGTTTAGATTTTAAAAGTTTACTGTATATGTATTGAGAAAGGATTTTCATGGACCACATTTTATATATACATTACTATTCAGGGGGTAATATATATTTTTCAAGGTACACCTACACATGAAAAATCCAAATGGGTTTTCTAGTCTGATTACCTGACAGGATTTCATCTGCCAGGATTCATTTGGTGATTACCAAAAATATGTTTCTATTCACATGGATTTTAATATTTCTAAACAAAATTTTCTCTTGTATTGATTTTTCTATACAAAACACTAGGGCCGTGCTTCGTGAAGGTGTTTCTATTGTTCCACTGTGCTGTAGAACACGTATTATGGGTTCATCCCAGTTGCGATTTTCATATTTCTTTGCTGGGGAGTTTGTGTATATTAGGATACTAAAAGGGTTAAGTTAACTGCTTACAGAAGTGACAGGTGAGAGGGGGAAAATGCTCATGTTTCCATGATATCTTTTTTTTTTGCTTTTTTTTTTTTAGAGGGCAATTGGGGTTAAGTAACTTGCCCAAGGTTACACGGCCATGATATCTTTTATACAAAGTAAAATGTGGGGAATTGCCTATGCAAGGTTACAAAATTGATTCTTTCCCACGCTAATAAGCCTTACGCAAATTTGATGCAAAAAACCTATGCAACCCTGAAAGCTACTCCATACATCATTGGGAGCAGTGACTTCATCTAGCATATAGGTTTCTTACCAGACTACATAAAATACAGCCCTTTTATGAAGAGAATTTACAATTTACTTTTGTCAGTTATCTTTAGTATAGCTAAAATGTCTCTAGTAATTATAACCTTTTAAATGAGTTAAGTGAAAAGAACGTCTCTTCTTTAATACATCCAGATATTTTCTCTCCTTGTCTATGCATTTCAGCAGAACTTTTCTTAATTTATCCTGTCTGGGTTTGATGTTGTTGTTTTAAACTGCAGTGCAGTATAACAGTCTGTCTTCCAACTCTTTCCTGTTCAGTTCCTGAGTGCATTCACTACTGTCCTCTACGTCTTTAAAAGCAATCTAGAAATAAACCAGAAAATTTAATTTCCAGTAAAAACTTAAAGGCAGACTTTAGGACAGCCGAAAGGAAGAGCTGACTCTGCTCTTCCCATCTCATCCTACTTCATACCAGGTAAATTCTGGGACTAATCTTGGACAAGATTAAGAAACTCTTCAGCTCTTAAAACAGAGAATGTGAAGCTCTCTGATTTGTGGCTTGGAAAAGGTGTGTAATAACTGTCATTTTTTGCATATATAATTTACTTTCAATTAAGTGCTCAGAAAATGTTAGGATATGTCTCCTAAAATTGTGTATCAAAGAGTATTTTAATAAAGCTACTGGTTTAAAATAATGTAAGCTCACTTGCTTTGTCATATTGGTGAGCATTTATTAGCACTTTGGTGTCTGGAGGTGATTTTTCCTTCCATTCATCCCCATTGCTGGCAATGGGTTGTGCTGCTACCAGCCACACTCCAGCTTTTCAGACACTAGAGATTTGCCATGTAGGCTAGAGAGCTCACACATGTCCTCCCTAAGAACTCCAGCCTTTGATGTCAGGAAAAAATTATGAAGGTTGCTCTTGCTACTGTTGGAAAAGAATGGAGCAGGGAAAAACAGACAATTTTTACAGTGCATTAGCATTTATGTCTATTTGTTATCATCTTAGCATTCTACTGTATGAAAAAGAACTCTTTTACATGTTATTTTTTAAAATGCATTTGAATTTTGACAAAATACTTAGCAATAAATGTTCTGGAATGACAAAAAAAAAAATAGCCCATTCTTTCAGATTGCTCTGGGAATAACTGGCCAGATAGGAATCTATTAATTTATGAGGTTAAAGTCAGAAACCTCTTCCGTTTTATTTTAAGGAACAGAAATTCAATACTATCAGTCATCTTATTGAAGAGGACCATTTATGTAATGTCTGCTCCATCTGGATGTGGTTAAAAACAACGTGTTCTGTTACAGGCAACCCATCTCATAGACGCTGTTCTCCACATACAATTGGAATCAGTTACTTAAATATATTCACACATCCCAAGTCTTTTGTTACAATTGGAGAAAAGTAAGCCTCTTGTAAATAAATACATTTGTGTAAGTATTGAACCAAGGATGGAATGCCTCTACCAAGAGCATTGTTACCTATATTTTTTCATTTAGGATTAGATCCTCAATAGCTTCCGATCCTCTTAAAGGAATTGGAATTATTAGGATGGAAATTTTTTAAGAAAGCAACAAAATAGGGGCGGTTAGGTGGTGCAGTAAAAGAGCACTGGCCCTGGAGTCAGGAGGACCTCAGTTCAAATCTGACCTCAGACACTTCACACCAAACTAGCCATGGGACCTTGGGCAAGTCACTTAACCCCAATTACTCTTCCATCCCCCCTCCAAAAAGCAAAACCAAAAGCAACAAAATCAGACAATCCTGTAAGTCAAATGTAAGTAATTATATGGGGGCATGTAAAAACATAAATTCTTAGAAATTTCAAGTGAACAGTAGGTTCCTAATTTGATGTTCTTATAGCTATACTGTTAATAAGGTCAGAGTTATAAGGTTTGGGCTGGTTTTCACCACATGAAGTAGTTATTGGAGAAGCCAAATTTGAGAGGCTGTACCATGTATTAAGATGTGTCTTATAAAAGATATTTTTTTTTCTTTTTGGAGGGGGGAGGGCAGGACAGTTGGAGTTAAGTGACTTGCCCAAGGTCACACGGCTAGTGTTAAGTGTCTGAATCTGGATTTGAACTCAGGTCCCCCTGACTCCAGGGCCAGTGCTCTATTCACTGCACCACCTAGCCGTCCCTGTCTTATAAAAGATTTTAACAGAACATCTGAGGGGTCTCTATAAGTAACTTGGAACCAGAGAAGGAGGAGGCCTACTCCAGATCATCCAAGAAAAGATGTTTCCTAAAACCAGACAACTATGAGACATCTGAAAGCCAAGATGAAATCTGCTGATTAAATGGACTTTGTGGGTAGGTTAGTAAAATGCAGAAAGACTTGAAGTCTGGTGATGCTGATGGGCATTTTTGCCGTGCTGTATCTGTGTACTGAATTCTCTCATTATCTGGGGTCTATACTAGTCCATGGCCTTAGACACACATGTGGCTTGTACTATCATTAAGCACAGGTCCAGAGGGGTGCAGTGTACACAGGGGTGGCTGGAGTGCCCTCAAGGCCCACAGACAATGCAACTTCCTTTAAGTAAATATAAACCAGCAAAAGAAGCTCCAGCTATCCCCTGGGGAAACTTGCCCATGACCCTGGACCACCCTGGCACCCTGCCTTCTTTGTTCTGTTTCTACATAATACCTGACCTGGCCTGGGTTTGGTGTGGGGATCCACAATGTTACTTTGTCCTGCTGCCTCTTGTGAGTAAACTCCCTTAAACAACCCAACCAACCCTGATAAAACCTCTTCGTGACCAAGCCTTTATGAGCCCCTCTTTCTTCAGTATCTCTGTATTCTCTCAGCGGGTATACCACCCTACAATCGGCATAAGTAGGGCAGGAAAGCTTGGTTTAGTCTTCTATTTGAATTCATAACATCAGACTCAGAAAGGGCATCTACACCCATGCTCAGGAACACCTCGGCTGCCGAAAACAGCATAACAAGAACTTTTACAAAAGGATGAAGTCAACTTATGAAGAACTTTTTGTTCTCAGAGAAAATGAGGAGAGACAGAAATAGTTAAGAGACCAGATATAGAACTGCTAACTTTCTGAATGTACTGAGAGGACCTCCTGAAGGCAGTGAAATGACTGAAGGAATGATGCCTGCAAAGCATTGTGGTCTGTGATCTCTGTGGTGGGCACTTAAGGCACACATAAATATGCATACGTACTCAAGCACACATGCACACACACATCATATTTTTTGACCACTTAACTGATAGGGAAAGGGGTGTGTGTGTGTGTGTGTGTGTGTGTGTGTGTGTGTGTGTATACACATATGTGTGTGTAATATACACACACACACAGAAATGTAATATTATATATTTATACCTAGTATATTTGTCATATATTTAGAAATACCATGTTATTGTTACCACACATTACATAATTATACATTACTATCATATACATTATATCATATTATTTATTTTCATATATATGTGTGTGTATATGTATATATATTCTCTAATAGTCATTGCCCAATAAATAGTCAAAGGATATGAACAAATAATTCCCCGAAGAGGAACTACAAAATAGTCACAACCACATGAAAGAATGTTCCAAATCACTAATAGTCAGAAAAAGCCTTAAGTTTCACCTTACAACCTGCAAATTGGCAGAGAGGATTTTTTAAATGGCACCATGTTGGAGTGTTTAGGGGATGACAAACACACTAATACATTATTCGTAGAGCTGCAAAGTAGTACAACCATTTTGGAAAGCAATTTGGAATAATGCAAATAAAGTGACTAAAATGCCTATAGCTTTTGAACTGAAGACTCCATCTTTATGCTTATACTCCAAGGAAACCATTGTTAAGAAACTTCCATAAACAACAAAGTATTTATAGCAGTACCTTTTGTGAGAATTGGAAACAATGCAAATGACCAGTGATTGGTGAATGGCTAAACAAACTGTGACACGTGAATGGAATGGAGTATTGGTGTGCTGTAAGACATGATGTGCATGACAAATAGAGAAGCATGGGAAAAACTTTATGAACTGATGCAGTGAAATCAGCAGAGACAAGAACATAATAGACACTAACTATAACAATGTAAATGAAAAAGATTCTATGCACCAAAAAATCCTGGAACATAGCAAAATTCTAAAGCTCAAGCAGGACTTGAATAGATAAGACTACACCCCAACGCATCCCTTAAGTTGGGAGGTCCACATCACACACGTTTTGACCTTTTCATTACATTAAATGGTTGTACTCTTTTGTCTTTAAAAAAATACTGGATGACTCTCTAGGAAGTGGAAGGAGAAGGAAATGGGGCAAAATTATAACGATGTAAAAACCAAAAATATAAAAAAACTTTTAAAAACAAAAAAATTTAAAATGGAGGACTTTTAAATATTAAAATGACACAAGTATATTAAATAAAAGTCAAATCCTGACATTATAGGTATATTAAGAATAAATTTATCAGTTTAATATGCATCTAGTTGGACAAAAATCACTTCCTAATAACATTGTTTATTTTCAATTTCTTCTAATAGCCTACTTTTTCATTCTGAGACTGGCAATTTGGTTTTTCTCTTTTAATGGCAGTGCTGGCCTTTAGGTGAGAAATATCAGTATAATTCCTGCCTAAATCTGTTACTAGTTAGGTGATTCAGGGCAGTTCAATTAACCTTTCCCAGCCTGTTCCTGATCAGTAAAAAGCAGATAGCAGTACTTCCTGTTTCAGAGGGAGTGGTTGCTTACACAGGACATATCCACCATTTGAACCCTGCACATTCAGTTTCTCCCTAGGAATGGAAACCATTTCCAGAACAGAATTTCCCATTGTTGGCTTCTCCAAGTCGTGGATGATAAAGTTATGAGTAAGGCATGCCATGAAGTTATCAGTTGCTCTGCTTTTAGCACGGAGAGTCCCAGGTGTCTAGAAAACTGCAGCCCCCCTCCCCATTACTATTGTAACAAGCCTCTGGGCCCAAGCTCCTACTCCACACTGACTTGTGGGCTTTTCCTTCCCAATGGACATTGCTGCTCAAATGGCTTGGATGGACAGGGAGTCACCAACTAGAATTTTTTGGGTGAGATGGAAGACAACCTGGCCCTATCTCTACACTGACACTATGCCCTCCAGACCACCAGGCACTACCATCTCTATGGATGATGCCCCTAACTACCACAGGACCTCACCCTCTACCCAGCCCCTAAACACTGTATTTAGACAGTCACTGACATCCTCCCACCAGTTCCATCCTTCTTTATGAAATGGCTCCCCGAAAAATAAGGTGAGCTCCTGGACTACACAGAATTTCCCTTTCACTTTGTGCCCAAACACTACAGTGCTTGGCATACTGTAAGCACTTGATAAATCTTTGAATCTTTCCATTTTATTCACTGATTCACTCTCTCAGTATTGGGATGGAGATCTGTTCCAAACCACTCATCTCTTTCCTCTTTCTGGCCAGGTGGGCTCTGAAGACAAAACTATTCATGTTTCACCCTTCCTGTGACCTTCACCTAACATTCCCCCACTGGTTCCCTACCAGCTTCTGGAGTTCCCTCACATGAGCACACTCAAGTAAACAATGCTACTGCAGCCCCCTGCTCCTCCTGCCTGCTATTTTTTACCTGAAATGATGCAGAAATAATGAAATCAGATGAAAATAGGAATAACATCATCACTTAAAAACATGCCAGATTTCAAAAGGTAATGGAAAGAAAAATACTCTACTTGTGAATGTTAACATTACACCATTTTTACTCAAGAAACTACAAATAATGGGAGATTACATTTCAACTTATTTGTTACATTTAAATAATTATATATTTATATTTACTTGAAAAAGATTTCTCCCCAGTACGAATTCTCTCATATTAGAAAGTTTTTCACTCTAGCCAAGTGTATCTCCACATTCATTCACATTAGTATGAGTATTTTGAAGAGTAATAAATGTTCTTGTCAATGAAGGTTTTCCCACATTCACTACATTCAAAAGTTTTCACTCCAACATGGGTTTTCTGATGATAACTCAAAGTCCCTCACTGCTTAAAAACTTTCCCAAATTCATTGTATTTAAGGGTTTCACTCCAGTGTGAGTTTTTTGATGGGTAATAAGATAGTCCTTCAAAAAGATGGCTTTCCCACATACCACATTCAAAGGATTTCATTCCAGGTTGAGTTCTCTCCTGAATAATAAGTTATACCTTCTTTACATTCCATGGGTTTCACCCCACTACACATCTTCCAATGGTTAATACAGAATCTCCTCCAAATGAAGGCTTTTCAGCATCATTATATTCAAAGGGTTTCACTCAGGTGGGGATCCTCTAGTTGGCTAATAAGGAATGTCACTGTAATGAAGGTTTTTTTTCCCCACATGCATTACTTTCAAAGGATTTTACTCCAGTGCGGATTCTCTGATGACAAATGAAGTATTCCTCCCAAAGTAGTCTTTTCCAGATTTCACATTCCAAAAGGTTTCATTCCTGTATGAGTTCTCTCATGATTAATTAGGTATGTCTTCTCACTAAAGGCTTTCCCACATTCTTTACATTCAAAGGGTTTCACTCCAGTATGAATTCTCTGATGCCTATTTAGATGTGCCTTCCGAAAGAAGGCTTTCCCACACTCATTACATTCAAAAGGTTTCACTCCAGTGTGAGTTCCTTGATGGCTATTAAGTTGTCCCTTCTGACGGAAGGCTTTCCCACATTCATTACATTTAAAAGGCTTCACTCCAGTATGAGTTGTCTGATGCCTATAAAGGTTGCCCCTCCGAAAGAAGGCTTTCCCACATATTTTACAATCAAAAGGTTTCAGTCCTGGGTGAATTCTCTGATGGCTAATAAGAGTTCTCCTCGTAGTTAAGGCTTTCCCACATTCATTACATTCCAAGATCTTCGCTCCAGTATGAGTTCTCTGGTGCCTATTAAGGTTTCCCTTCTGAAAGAAAGCTTTTCCACATTCATTACATTCAAAGGGTTTCACTCCAGTGTGAATTCTCTGGTGGCTGTTGAGATTTCCCTTCTGAAAGAAGGCTTTACCACATTCTTTACATTGAAATGGTTTCACTCCTGTGTGGATTCTCTGATGGCTAATAAGGTATTCCTTTCGCATAAATCCTATCCCACATATATCACATTCAAAGGGTTTCACTCCAGTGTGGATTCTCTGATGGTAAGTTAGGGTTTTCCGTGAAGATAATGATTTCCCACACTCCCTACATTCAAATGGTTTCACTCCAGAAGGAGATTTCTGTTGTCCAAGAAGTGGTCCCTCATCATTGAAGCCTTTTTCACATTCATTAAGTTCAAACAATTTCACTCCACTGTGAGTTCTCTGATGTTTACGAAGTGTTTCCCTATCCCAGAAAGTTTTCCAGCATACATCACATTCAAAAGAATTTTCTCCAGTATGACTTTTCTGCTGTCCAATAAGATTTAATCTCTTGCCAAAGGCTTTCTTTCCAAGTGTATTATATTTATGGAATCTTTCTTCCATGTTACCTCTCCATTGTGGAAAAAAGATTGGCTCCATGTTAAAATGTCCAACAAATCCACTACACTCAGGTACACTCACCATATCAAATGTCCTACTGAGAGTCATTGTCACTTGTTGGGGCTGTCTCTCCTGGTGGCCCTCCTGTCTCTCTAACCTAACTTCCCATTCCCCAGATTCTCCTATCCCAGGATACCAGTTACTTTCCACTGGCAATTTTTCTGGGGCCGATGTTTCTGGGCAAATACCCTCAGTCAGAACCGAATCCTTGGTATCACACCTAGAGTCCCAACTCAGGTAATCTGAAATAAACAAAACTGTGTCAGATAAGCAGGTCAAGCTTGCAGGATGTAGGATAATATGTAATTAAAAGAAAGAGTAGTAAGATGCCCACAATAAGAGACCCTCAGTGTCATGCCTAATCCCCCTTTTCTTTGCCTATGTACACGGAAATGCCCATTTTAAAACACATAAACAACTCTTTTTTTCTTTTTGAAGGGGCAAAGGCAGGGCAATTGGGGCTGACTTGCCCAAGGTCACACGGTTAGTGTTAAGTGTCTGGGGCTGGATTTGAACACAGATCCTGCTAACTCCAGGGCTGGTGCTCTATTCACTGAACCACCTAGCCATCCCCCATAAACTTCTAATGTCAATACAAACATGTCAGCAGTCATTCTCCTATGTCCTGGGGGTAAAGACACCGCTTTATGTAAAGTTCTTCATTAAATCTCCCATAAAAGGCAAAGTTATTTCATATATACTCAGCAAAATGAAAACTTCTAAGGGGTGAGATTAAAGGCAAATGAGCAAAGAGGAACAGCTGAACCTTGACAACTAGACCCCAAAATTCTATTCCAGGGCAATGAAGCACTCAGAGATAGATGATGTGAGAAAGTATATGTTCATGGTGTGGATCCTAGATGGCAGAGTGAGAGGAAGCACTGTAGTCAGCTCCCTTCCAAACACCAAATCCTGGTGGAGGAGTCCCAAAAAGATACAGTGAGTCACCTGTCCATGCCAGAGCAGCACCAGGAGACAGAGAGGAAGACCTGCAGAGAGGATCACACAGCCAGGACAAGAGGCAAGCTCAGATCCATATCAGGGGCCTACCAGGCCCATATTGAGGCACTGTGATGGCGAGAGCTGTTGACTAACAGCTTGGTCCCCAGTTATAGTCACCAATAGAGTGAGAAAGGACCTACACAGGGGCATGCATCGTCAGGTAGGAAGGACTAAGAAAGACAGAAGGTCAGAAGCCAGCAAGAGTACCAAGGTGGCTTAGAGCTGATGCTCAAAGCAGGTTCTCAGCCCCAGCATCTAGCCTAGCCTGGAGAGGAACAGCCAAGGTAGCAATTTCAGATCCAAAAGGAGCCTAACCTTCTTCAACTGTGAACCAGCAGAGATTTGCAACAATGTAATGGGAAAGACCATGTAGCAGTCAATTCTTACACAGACTGAACCCAGGTCAGAAACTTGTAGAGCTCAGATATGCCCTAGAGAGGGTAATGGGAAAGCTCACGATCCTCAACCTGAGAGGATTTTGAGATACTGGAATAACACAATGCTCCAAACTCCAAGAAAGCAGCAACGGGACCAGCCTAGGCTTTTCCTCCCAAAGTGTGGCAGCACCCAGACCTAAGATCAAATCCAAACTCAGGAAGTAGGCAGGGACGAACAAACAAACAACCAGCCACAAACAGAGGTCCATCACAATGACCTAGTGTGGGGCAGAAACACTGCAGACACAAACCCAGAAGAGAAGGACCCCAAAACACCTAGAAGCAGAGTCTCACAGAAAACATCTTGAGTACAAACAAATAAAATTCTGGGATGAGATGAAGCAAGAGTTAAAAAAAAAAAGACACAAAATGTTTTTATAAATGGAATGAAAGTGCCTATGGAAAACACTGGAAAAGAAATAAGAGTCATGGAAAAGGAATCAGAAAGTAAATTTAACAGCCTGGCATAAGAGATTCAAAACTGTGTCCAAGCAGCATGCTCCCTGATAACTAGGATGGCCAAAGAGATGCCAGTGACTCCATGAAATGAGAAGAAATCGTAAAATCAAAGTCAAAAGGCTGAAAAAAATGTAAGAAAATGTAAGGTATCTCATAGTAAAAAGACCTGAAAACAGATCAAGTAGAAAGAAGTTAAGAATCACTAGACTTTTAAAAAGTTGTTTCTCAGTCGTGTCCACGTCTTTGTGACCACATTTGGGGTTTTCTTGGCAGAGATATCGGGGCGGTTCACAATTTCCTTCTCCAGCTCATTTTGCAGATGAAGAAAATAAGGCAAACAGGGTGAAATGATTTGCTTAGGGTCACACTGCTAGTAAGCATCTGAGACTGGATTTGAACTTAGTAAAAGTTCTACTCCCTGTGCCACCTCGGGGTCCCTATCAACGGACTACCTAAATGCTATGACTAAAAGAAGAAGCTAGATACAATATGTCAAGAAATCTTAAAAGAAAACTGCCCAGCTTTCAAAGGACAAAGTGGAAACAAAAAGAACCTGCTGGCTACCTCCTGAAAGAAACTCCAAAACAAATACTCACAGGATCGTTACAGACAAAATCCAGAGTTTCCAGGTCAAAGAACAAAATGCCATGAGCAGTAAGAAGAAAGAGTTCAAGATCAGGATCACACAAGACTTAGCAGCCACCCCTGTAAAGAAGCGGAGAACTTGGAATAACATTTCAAAAGCAAAGGATATAGCTCATGGCCAAATATAAAGCAGAGGAAAAATGGACTTGTATCTAAAGAGAGGACGTCCCAGCATTCCTGACAAAAGGCCCTGAGCTGTCTAGAAGCTCTGAAGTTCAAACACAGGAGTGAAGAGAAATACAAAAAATAAAATATGAATAAACATTCAACAAATCAATAAACATTCATTAAGGGCTGACTTAATGCACTCCAGGCACCGTGCTAGGTGCTGAGGCACAAAAAGAGGCAAAAGACAGTCCCTGCCTTCAAGGAGTTTACAATCTAATAACAGTGACATGCAAACAAGCTATCAACGGGACAAACTGGAAGTGACAGAGGGAAGGTGTCGGGATCAGGAGGGTGAGGGAAGGCTTCCTGTGGGAGGCAGGATCATTTCTGGGACTTGAAGTTGGGGAGGCCTGTGGGCCAAGCAGAGGAGGGAGAGCCTGCCAGGCCTAGGGAACAGCCAGAGAGAAGGCCTAGAGCTGAGATAGAGGATCTTGTTCTTGGTGGAGCCAGGAGGCCGGGGTCATTGAATCAAAGAGGACATCCTGGGGACTAAGATGTGAAAAAACTAGAAAGGTGGGAGACAGCAGGTCATGAAGGGCTTTGAAGGTCAAGCAGAGCATGTGGTGCTTGATCCTGTAGCCCACAGGGAACCACTGGAGTTTACTGACTGATCCACTGACGATGGATCCCTTTGGCAGCTGAATGGAAGATGGACTGGAGGAGAGAGACCTGAAGCAGGCAGAACTCTACACCCCAGCCCCCAGACGCTATGGCATCAGTCCAGGTAGAAGGAGATGAGGGCCTGCACCAGCGTGGTGGCAGAGGCAGAGGAAAGAAGGAGGTATATTAGAGAGATGCTGCAGAGGTAAACTGGACAGGCCTTGGCACCACATTGGATGGGAGGGGGGGTGAGAGGCTGAGGAACTGGCAGGACAGGAGTGTCCCTCCCTAAAGGGAAGGTCCCAGAATGGGAAGGCTTTAAGAGAAAGAGAATAAGTTCTGTTTGGGGCAGACTGAGTTTCAGGTGTCTGCTGGACGTCCAATTTGAAAAGTCTGAAAGCAAGTTGGGAGATGGGAGACTGGAGGTCAGCAGAGATACTAGGGCAGGAAAGGCAGAGTTGAGCAACATCAGCATGAAGATGGTCATTAAATCCATGAGAGCTGTGAGATCACCATGTGAAGTAATGTGGAGGGAGAAGAGCAAGAGGGTCAAGGACAGAACCCTGGAGGACACCTATGGTTAGAGGGCAGGATGTGGAGGAGGATCCAGCTAAGGAGGCAAAGGGGGAGCAGTCAGAGAGGGAGGCTTGAAAACCTAGAGATAAGAGCATCGAGGAAAGGAGTGGCCAAGGGTGTCCAAGGCCACAGAGGTCATGAAGGATGAGTGCCGACTAAAGGTCATTGGGCCTGATAACTAAGACATCACTGGAGAGTCTGGAGAAAGCGGTGTAGGTGGGATGATGAGGTCCCAAGGCAGAGTATAAGTGGTTAAGAGAAAGAGAGGAGGAAAGCAGAGGCACCAGTAGTAGGCAATCTTTTGGAAAAGAAGCAGAAGAGTTAGCAGGGACGGGAAGGACCCCCTGGGTTTTTTTCAGGATGGGGGAGACATAGGCACGAGGGAAGAAGCCCAGAAAGACTGAAGAGAAAAGTGGAGATGCCAGAGGGCCATGATCTATTGGAGGAGACGGGATGGCAGGGGATCACCTGAGTAGGTGAGGGGTCATGAAAAGAAAGCGCAGGAAAGAGGAAAACACTGGGGAAAAAGGGAGGAAAAATGAATCACATAATCAGGGGACACAGGAACAAGTCCGTCCAAACCAGGAGGGGGAAGGACTGCCACTAGAATCTCACTCTCATCTGAACTGGCTTAAAGAAAGAATACCCACACACATACACACACATACACACACATACACACACACACCCACACACACACCTGGGTAGAGAGAACAGGGAAGTGGGAGAGCAAGGGGAGAAGGCAGAGGGATAAGCAGAGGAAGGGGATGTTATGGGAGGATTTGTCCTAAGCAAAACAAACTCTAAAGATGGAAAAAAAATAGCTCATTTTGAGATGGCCAAAAAATAGGAATCTGAGAGATGGAGATAAATACCATCCCTTTTGGATATGGCCAATGTGGGGACTTATTTTGACTGACTAGGTAGAAGGGTTGTGTTTTCCTTGTGTTTGCTCAAGGTTGGGGGCGGGAAACAAAAACTGCTCATTAATTTAAAAAATAAAATTGAAGAACTGAACAAAGCCCAAATATAAAGTGCAGGAAATAATATTGTTCCCCAAAAGTACATAGAAAAGGAAATACTGACAGACGTGTAGGGAGACAAGTGAAGGGCCAGGAGATGGCAAAGTGTTTCAGCACAGCTGAGGCAGCAGCAGGCACTCAAAAAGGGCTGCCAATAGTCCCAATGTCTTGGTGAAGATCACAGAGGAGGTTAAGGGGGGACACTGGCTGCGTTTCCTTTCCTGTTGTCCACTGAGGCCCAGAGATGAACAAGACGGATGAAGTTTGGCTGCCTGGCTGCAAAGATGGTTTCTGAGGACAGAGTTTGGATTTCTAGACCAAGGCTTAGGAGGCAGGGACGACGGCAGGTTGGCCAAACGCTGAATGAAGTCTGGAAGGCCTCTGTTCACTGTTCTAAAAAGAATTAAAAGGGCTTCAACTGGAAAAGGGTGGGGAGGATCTTCTCCCCCCAACCAAGTCTGACTACACAGAGGATGAGGGAGAGGGCAAACCAGCAGCTCAGAGAGCCCGGAGTTCACAGCACACAACATGCATTAGAGCAGCCAGTTGTCTGTATAGACACGGAGCTCCCGAGGTTAGGCCACAAACCAGGGGAAGTAGAGGGCCCACTGCAGGGGGCAGGTGGTACTTATAACCTGGGGCTGAACCCCAAGAATGGATGGGCATGGCTTATGCAAAGGAGACAGGAGGTGGGGGAGCAGCAGGGAAAATTGAAAAGCTCTATTCATAAGGAAATGGAGCAAAGGAATGGGAAAAGCTTACTGGAAGGAACCTGGCTGGAGGCCAAAGGAGGGAAGAAGGCACATGATTCTGTCACAGGAGTACAAGGCAGATACCTGGAGAGGAGGAAGCACCAGACAAGGAGCTTGGGAAAAGGCCAGAAGGAATGAGGGTGCAGGGGTGAGGGCTTCAGGTCCCCAGGTGTCCCCTTCTGCCCAAGGCACAGCAGCTTGTCATGTCCTGCCTTCCTAAGGACAGGTTCACTCTCCAAACTGGAGTAACCACAAAAAGGAAATTCTACTCTCAAGCTGATTCTCTTGAGCAAGGAGAAGCTGTTTTAGGGGCAGAAATGACGGGAAACCCTGGACACCTCCTCCTGCATCAGGTCTGGCCTGGCTGGACGTGCACGCAGAGTTGGGAAAACTGGGAGGAAGGCTAGCAGAGGATCGTATAGGACAAGGCGCTACTGGGAGGCATGGGAGATGCCCAGGAACAAAATTCTGAAGGCACAAAGGAAAACCATTCCAGTAGTCTAAAGAGTAATCTTCAGTCCTTTTTCGGTCATGCCTGACTCTTCATGACCCCGTTAGGGGTTTTTTGGTAAAGATACAGTCTACAGATGGGGAACTGAGGCAAATGAGGTGAAGTGACCTGCCCAGGGTCACACAGCTAGTAAGTGTCTGATGCCAGATTTGAACTCAGGAAGATGGGTTTTCCTGATTCCAGGCCTGGAGCTCTGTGCATTGTGGTGCCAGCTGGCTACCCCTACTTTAAGATACCTACGTGTTTTATTTATTTTTAAATCGAAATTAAGGGAAAATCAAGGCCTGGTGGAAGGGGATAAGCCCCCTCAGCCCACCTGTTCCTCACTCACCTGGGCAGGGGCCTCTGGGGACTCCTGCCTTGGGCATCCAGGGTGCTTCTCCTCTCTCCAACTGGGAGATCACAGTGGGTTTGGATACTGGAAGCCCTGATCATGGAGAGAGGAGAAAAGATTGAGTCACAAAGCCATCTCTAAGTCCAAGCCCGGCCTCTTCCTCCTTCAAGGAAAGTAAAAAAGCCGCTAAGAAAATACAGAGAATGATGGGATGAGGGGCCTCTGAAGGCCACTCCCTGTTGTACTTGGTCCAGGTTCAAGGAGAGGTCACATCTGCTTTGGGTTCAGAAGGAAAATCAGTGACCTGAGGCTGGCCAGGACAGTGGGATCCTGGCATTTCTCACAGTCTTTGCCCTGGACTGGGCCAGAATCTAGACATAGGCAAGCCAGAGCCTCAGGGCCAGTTCAAGGGAGGTAGGGGATTTCCATCAAGCAAAGAGGAGCAAAAAACATCCAATCAACAAGCACTAATGGATTTTAAGCCCTCCCCCATTGTCCCTATTGGTCACCATTCCTAGACACTAAACAAAATCTCAGGGCAGCCCTTCAGACCTCAGGAGGCAGAGGGGAGAAAGCAGAGGTGCCCTGAGACACAGGGGCGGCCATCCTCACCCACAGACACCAGGTTCTCATAGTTCTCCAGCATCACGTCCCTGTACAGGGCCCTCTGGGCCGGGCTCAGGCGGCTCCATTCTTCAAGGGAGAAGTCCACAGATACGTCCCGGAAAGTCACTGGATGCTGAAACATCAAACACATTCCTGTTTGGCCAAGGGACCATCACAGGAGACCCAGGCAAGGGTCAGGGGGTCAGGGTGGGGGTGTACATCACTGAGGGTCTGGAGAAGGCCATGCTCATTCTTTACTACTGACATCTATCAGAGGTTACTGGAGAAGGAACAAAAGAGACAAGGCCTTGGGGGAAACCCAAGGAATTGGAGGTAAGGCCCTAAAGAACAGAACTGAAGAAGGAAAAGGAGAAGAGGTAGGGGCTGGAAAGGAGTCTAGCTGGATCTAAACAGAAGCCTGGACATGCAGGAAGGGCCCAGGTGGAGAAGGGTTGGCATTCCAAACACAGAACTTTCTATTTGATCCTGGAGGTCATAGGCAACCACTGAAGACTGTTAAGATGGACAGACCTGTGCTTTACAGAAATGGAGATTCAATGGAGAAAACTGGTTCAGAAGTGGCCTGGGGGTCACTCAGCTCTGATCTGAGAGTAGAAGAATTCTATTGTTCCACAGAGAAGAAAAGGAAGGAAACACCTACCACTGGAAAATGCCTTTGGGGCACCCCCTGGGGCAAGTGCTGGAAGCTTTGAGATACAGGGGCTCATCCCCCCAAAGCGGGATGGGAGGGGTACAGAGAACATCAGGGCCAGAAGAAGAAAGGCAGGTGAGAATGAGGATGTTACCACTCCATGAGGGGCGCATGGGAAGGGCCTGAGGAGTGCTGTCCTCATGACCTTTGCCAAATGGAGATGGGAGACCTCAGAAACCATTTAAAAGAACTCATCATGGGTGAACCTCCCCATGCTGGTGGCACAGAAAACAGAGAAGGGCAAGAGGTGTACCCAGTACTACCTGAGAGTGGCCAAGAGAACCAACGTAGGTCCTCAGAATAGGCTCTATGCTGTGGAGACAGACTATCAGCCTCCAGCAGCTCAGCAGGAATCTCCAGCTGGAGCCTCAGGCCCTAAGGGCTGCCAAGGGGAGCTGGCACTCTTCAATGACTTATGAACAGCACAAAGGCATGAACTAGCTACAGGCTTTGGCACCTCTGGGCAGACATGGGAAAAGGCCAATCGAGGTGTGCCACTGGCCAGAAGACACTGGTCTAGAGCTGACAGCTGTTAAAAGGGGCTCCTTCTGCCACGGAGCAAAGATGGCAGGGTAACAGAAGACAGCCCTCCAAAGAAGTCACACCATAGAACCCACCAGTGCAAACATGCCCGTGCCTCCCCCAGCCTCTGAAAACCCTCGCTGGAGCCTTCCTCCCATCCCCATCAACTCTGCTGCTTCTGAAGGCCACACTCCTGGAGAAGACCAGATACAGCCGGTGCCTCCACCTGCCCTCCTCTCACGCTCTTCCAGTTTCTGACCTTGTTGCCAAAGATCTCAAGGCCAAATCCAATGGCCAATCTCAACCTCTGCTTTCTTGACTCTTCCAGAGTCTGACAGTGTTGATCACCTGCCTCTTCTGGCTTCTCTCTCCTCTCCCCCCATCTCTTACATATGAGACTTCTCAGTCTCCTTTCCCGAGCTGCAGCAGGGGGTGGCCCCACCTTGCACAGAGCACCAGACACTTACTAGCTACGGGACCCTGGTGAGGGCGCTGCACTGGTTTGCCTCAGTTTCCTCAGGTATAAAAAGGAGGTAAGACAAATGACACTGTCTGTGAAGCAATCAGCCCCGTGCCTGGCACACGGTGGAGCACGCTGAGTGGCCAACCAACTGAAGGCAGCCGACTATGTGGCCCGAGCAGCGCTCACCCAGGAACGCCACGCAGCTCAGAAGCCTTGAGCCCTCCGATCAGTGCAAGGGCCAAGCAGGACTGCAGAGGCCTCAGGAGCAAACCCGCTCCTCACTCCTCCCGCAGAGGGCACAGACCGGAGTGTGGAGGCTGGGAAAGTCAGGGCAGGGGGAGGAAGGCACAGCTGGAGAGACAAAGAGGAGGTGTCGCTCCAATTACAAGGGGCCATTTCTGGGAGGGGAAAGACACAGGCAAGGACCACTGGGGGGTGGGCCATCTGCTGCAGACACCCCAAGGGCCTGCGCCACCCCCATCCCACCACCACCGGAAGGCGGCACCTGCTGAATGACGTCACCCCTCAGGTCTGCACGCCCCTCCCCCACTGGACTGGGGGCTCCTTGAGGGCAGCTCCTCTCTCTCCTGTATCCGCAGCACCTAGCACAGTGCCTGGCACACAGTAGGTGCTTTCCTCTCCTTCTGGCCTCTCAGAAACCTTCCCAACCCTCAACAGATCCACCCCCTGCTGGGCACCCCCCAAGACAATGGGGGGGGGAGAAATGGAGAAGCTGCGCATGTTCAATCTCACCTCCATTCCAGGCACCCGGCAGAGGGCGCCCCGAGAGACACCTTCCAAGGCTAGCCAGTCTCTGCGCATGCTCAGTCTCACCTGGAACCCTTCCTTCCTCCCTCCCTCACTGAAGAGTCCACAACTCTTGTGGCGTCAGCGCAGGCGCAGTTTCCCACGTCCGTGCACCCCAGCTCTGGGTTCGAGGGCACGGTCGGGCGCTCCAGCTCCCGCGGGCTGGGGACTGTCTACACATGCACATGCAGACAAACACACGGATGCGCGCGTATGAACCAGCTGGAGCACCCGCCCGGTCCCGCCGCAAGACCTTTCCGCAAAGGTAGGCGCTACCGCCTCCGCGCATGCGCCAACTCACCCCCGCAAATGGCCGCCCGAGGCCGGCGCTCAGCCCTCTCTCCGGGGCCCTCATCACCCTCCAACCACAGGCGGCGGGGCGCGGCTGCCAAGTGCTCAAGAGGCTGACAGAGACTCACCCCGACCAGATTCCAGAGCCAAAAGAGGCAAACTCAGGAAGGGGGCGGGGCGTGATCTCTCGGCCAATCGGAGTCGTCGATGGCTCCCCTCAACACTACCCAATCACATTCTGGCCTCCCTGCTAGCCCACAAAAAGCAACCAACCGCAGGCCGAGCTACCTTCCCTACCCCGCCTCAACCTTCCAAATGACAGCCCCACCTACCCCAGTCCCCCAATCATAGGTCAGGCTCCCCTCGCTCCTCGACCCTAATCCCCCAATCACAAATCGAACTCCTCAGGCCCAGCCCGCTATGTTACCCTAATCCCACCCCATCGCAAACCTAGCTCCCTAATTCTACAAGACAGGCCCAGATCCCAAACCTCCAATCACAGGCCTCCCTGTCCCTAATCCCCCAATCACAGGCCAGGCACCCCCCCCCACCCCCTCTATCTCTTCTCGACCTGAATCCTCCAATCACAGATCGAACTCCCCCTGGCCCAGTTTCCCCACCCCATGCTACCCTAATCCTACCCCCCCCACCCCGCCCATGACAGGCCCAGCTCCCTGATCCCCCAATCACAGAGTCAGCTCCCTGATACCCCAATCACAGCTGGCTCCCTGATCCCCCAATCACAGGCCCGGTTCCCTGATCCCTCAATCACAGCCAGCTCCCTGGTCCCCCATCACTGGCTCAGCCTGCTGACTTTCCTGCCCCCTCCTGCAGCCTAGGGCCTGGCTGGAAGAGGCCTTTATACCCACATGGCACACTTCATTTCTCCTTCCATCCTCACCCCTAGACATCTGCCATAGCCTGCCTGTTGACCTGCTTGCCTCAAGTCTCCCTGTTCATTCCAGTCCCTGTTCCCCTCAGCTGGCACAGTGATCATCTGAAAGCACCATGTTACCCCTTGCCGCTACTCAATAAACCCCAGTGGCTCCCTATAGCTAACACGGGGATTCCAAGATAAGGGGCAGCTAGATAGATCGAGTCAAGAAGATTTGAGTTCAAAACCAGACTCACCACATGTGTGACCCTGAGCAAGTCACTTCATCCCTATTTGCCTCAATTTTATCATCTGTAAAAAAAAATAATAGCTCCTTGACCCTAATCCTCCCATCATAAATCGAGCTCCTCAGGCCCAGCCCCCTATGTTACCTCCTCCCAGGGTTGTTGAGAGAATCAAATGAGATAATAATCATAATAAGCTTAACGCAGTACCTGGCATGCAGTAAGCTCTACATAAATATTAGTCATTGCTTTTATTCTTATTAAAATCCTGACTCCCTCCTCGCTTTCCTATCTCCCCATCACAGTGCAAGATCAAGCCACACTGGCTTAGGTGCTGTTCCTCAAACACAACATTCCATTTTCAGCCCCCATGTCTTTGCACTATCGGTGCCCCATACCTGGGATCTTCTGGGGCCTCACAACCAGGTTCTGGTTTTCTTGACTTGTTTCAAGGCTCCTCTCAAATCCCTCCCTCTGCAGGGGTCTTGAATTTCCCCCATCCCTGCAGATGACATTTTATTTATATACACATATATACATGTACATATATGTTAGCTGTTTTATTGTTTGCATATGTGTGTATACACATCTGCACATATTACATACCTAATTCTTTACATGTTGTCTGCCCAGTTAGATTGTGAGCTCCCTGAAGGTGGAATGGTTATCATTTTCTTTTGAAGGGTCTGGCCCAGAGGTGGGGAGCCTGCAGCCTTGAAGCCATGTGTAGCCCTCTAGGTCCTCAAGTGCAGCCCTTGGACTGAATCCAAACTTCACAGAACAAATCCCCTTATTAATAGGATTTGTTCTGTAAAACTTGGACTCAGAAGGCCACGGGTTCCCCACCCCTGGTCTGGCTACTAACAAGGAGTAATTCCACTGAATTCCATATGCTTTCTGTAGGAAAGCTAGGTGTGTCCTGACACTACTGTAATGGGAATGGAAATCTGAAGCTCTTCCTTGCCCCTTAATAGACTTAGGGGGGAATTTGAAGCTCCCCTGCTGGGAAGATAAACTCTGCCCCCTGATAGACTGAATGTAATCACACAGGGAACCTGTGATGCAGGGAATTTGTTGAAGGGAAGCAGAGCCCACTGGAAGCTTCCCTGCTGTGAAGATAAACTCTGCCCTGAAATAGGCTGAATGTGGCCACAGGGAGCCTGTGGTGGGAGGAGTTTGCTGAAGGGAAGCAGAGCCCACAGGAAGTTGGGAGTCAGAGTCAGAGAGACAGTGGGAGAGAGAGGTACTCAGACAAGGAGAGAGAGAGTTTTGTAAGTAATTATTGATCTTGTATTGGTTTGTGGGAAGGCTAAAGGATGCTGTGGCTCTCAGTGTTATTATGGCTTCTGAATATCTTTGGTACTATGATGGAATTAGCTTACTGGTTTTGGGATTCAATTTTCTGGTGTCTAAATAAATGTTTCAGTTCTGTCTTCTATATGGAGAGTTTGGAATATTTTGTGATCGAACATCATGAGATATTTATAGTCACAGTCTTTATCATTACTGTGGGCACTGTAAATATTGCATTGGCACTAGAACTACTTATCTTTTCAGCCTTGATCCCAGATAACTTCATTCCATCTGCTTCCCTATTTTATAACCCAGCCATCTAGCCAAGAATGTATCCATTTAGTTTTTGATGGAATCAGGCTGCAAAATCTGCGCCTTAACTTGGAATGCCAAACACAGGCATTTTATTTTTGACCCTGTAATTTTGACCTCATTTATGCCACACACATTCCTTGGACAGCCATCGAGGATCTTCCTGCACATCTCCTCCCCAATCCATTTCCTGGGAATCCTATGTTGACCTAAAAGTTTGGTTAAAAGAGGCAAACAGGCTTGATGGCAAATAAAATCATATTGTTTTATTCCCTTAAGGCTAGCAGATACATGATCATGGAGCCAGAAGAAATATTCTGACCATCTGATAAAAAGAATGAGGAAGCTTAAATACATTTTAGAACAATCCCAACTCAGGATGTTTATGTGACTCAAATTTATGCTCTCTGTATATGTTTAACAATAGTATGAGAAAGGAATTTTCTTAATTAAATAGCTTATAAACGCAACAGGATAGGAGAGTTGACAAAGTGTCAATCAAAAATACAACCCAGGATATCTGTGTTCCCTTTACCATTAACATGCCATAAGATAAGTCTCATTAGTCAACATAGTGTCCCTCGTTAAGGGCCTCACCTTAGGGGACATAACAGGAAAATACTCTTAGCTCCCTCTGACCTTGTGGACACAGGAGGCATTCTCTGAGTTTACTCAGGCTGACAGGCTTCTTCTGGTTGATTAGTTCAGACTCTGACCCTTACTGAAGTGCAAATGATATTAAATGATTATCACCTGCTGACCACACCAAGTGTTGTGAGCCCAGACACCAAAGCACCCTGTGGTATTCCCTTGTGACACAGGGATTCTGAGGAACCATGTTTACAAAGCAGGTAGAATCAGTCTAAGCTTTCTTAAAGAATTTCCTTACAGCACCAGATTTGTCTGTCCAGAGGCTTATTCCTTAAGTGTTCCAGATGTTTCTACTGAAACTGCTTAGGGGAGCAGTGGCTGAAATAGCAGGATGTGTAAATGCCCAGAGTGGGCTGCTAGCTTGCCTTATATTGTTCTTCACCCAGCAAGAACACAGAGGAGTTCTTGCTCCTAAGTGGCCTGAATCCATTTACTCATAGTGTTCTAACTGCAACCATAGTCCACTTAAGGCACAATATTGCATGTCTCTGTTGGGATTTTAAGCTCATTGCCTCTGTGGCAGGACTTAGGTGACAGGATTCACTTCCAGTCCTCTGGACTCATGAATCATCAATACATTAGCCACACATCGAAGTCCTCTCTTTCTCTATAATATTGTCTTTGCATAAATTGTTCTAGTTCTACATTAGTTCAGAGAGGTCTTCCCAGTTTCTTCTGAAAATGTTCATTTTGTCCTTTCTTGTGACACAATAGATTATGCCCCATTTTACTCCTATGCCGCAATTTAGTTAGCTATAATCCAACAGGCACGCGCTGCTCCCGTTTCCAGCTTCTGGCTACTATGAAGAGTGGCTCTACTTCCATGCCTATGACTGCTTTTCCTCTTTCTTTAATTCCTTCCAGTGGGTGTATGCATAGGTGAGTGGTACAGATGGTTTGAAGGGTAGACACAGGTTAATGACGTTGGCGGCACAGTTCCACGTTGCTCTCCAGAAAACCTAGACAACTGCATGGCCCCATGGACAGCACACAAGAGTGCCCATTGTCCTCTGCCCCCTCCAACTTTCTTATTTTCCTCTTTGATCATCTTTACTGATCTGAAAGGTGTGGGTTGGACCCTCAGATCTACTTTAATTTGGATTGTTTTAATGTTCCCCAAGAAGGTTTTTTAAAATGCTCTACATGTACAACATTATTTATAAGAGTTCCTTTGGGTGGTGGCACAGAATTGGAAACTGAGGGCATGCTCATCAATGGCTAAAGACGTTGTGGTATGTGATTGTGATGGAATATTACTGTGCCTTCAGAAATAATGAGGGAGATAGTTTCAGAAAAACCTGGAAATACTTACATGAACTGATATAAAATGAAATGAGCAGAACCAGGAGAACATTGTATACCGTATCAGCAATGCTGAATGATGATCCGTTGGGAATGACTTAGCTATTCTCAGTAATATAAGGATCCAAAACAGTTACAAAGGACTTATAATGAAAACTGCTATCCACCTGCAGAGAAAGAGCTGATGGGGTGTGAATGCAGATCCAAGCAGGCTGTTTTTTACTCTATTTTTCTTGGAGTTTTTTGGGGGCAGAAGTGTGCTCTCTCTTGCAACGTGGCTACTATAAAAATCTGCTTCTCATGACTGCACATGTATAATCTATATCCAATAGCTCACCTTCTCAAGGAGGGGGAAATGGGGGAAGGGAGACAATTTGGAATTCAAATTTTTTTAAAAACCTTAAAAATTGCCCTCTCTTCCCTTAGCCATACACCAAGATAGCAAGGTCTCTCCTAACTCTTCTGCTTAGGTGGCTCTCAGGCCTCACACCTGTCAGAGGTGTCCACTGAGTGCAGGCTACACCTTGGGGTCTATACACCAAAGATCCCCCTGAAGAAAAATGGCCATTCCTGTCTCCCTCTATCAGGATGCTCCCTGGAAATATCTGGAGACAGAAGAAGACCTGGCTCCATATGGATCCCCTCCAGACTGGGCTGACTATTGATAAAACCTCAAAGGTGACATCTCACCACAAAAAGCCTGTAAGACATACATTCCAGGGAACAAAATCGCTGGGAACCCTTGCCCTATCTGCTGTAATCAGAAGCTTCAGGTGTACTTTAGAAACTCTTGGAGCAGCTTTTCTGTGCTCATGCAGGCCTCATCTTCCATGCCCCATAACAGGTGTCTGTAAGAAGCAGCAAGGGAAGCAGACAGAGGCTACCCTGAAGGCCAGGGACCATGTTTTTCTCAGTTACCACATCTCTTGGTATAGCCACAGGTTACTGATTTCAGCAACTCCTTTGGAGCTGTGGGCTGTACCCCAACAGCTCCTGGTATTCATGGTCCAATTGGCAGCAGCCACTTGAGAGAGAGACTGGCCTGTCTTTGATGGCTACACCCGAAGGAAGAGACTGGACCCCCACCAGAGGTAATGCCATAGTTCCATCTCAAACTAATGAGGGAGAAGAATCTGCAAGTGTCCACCAGAAAGGAAGTGAACTGATTCTTATCCCTACACTCTTTAGAAATGGGCAGGGTAGGGGCGGCTAGGTGGCGCAGTGAATAGAGCACCGGCCCTGGAGTCAGAAGGACCTGAGTTCGGAGCCGGCCTCAGACACTTAATCCACCCAAACAAAAACCTAGCCGTGTAACCTTGAGCAAGTTACTTAACCTCAATTGCTTAAAAAAAAAAAAAAAAAAAGAAATGGGCAGGGTAATGGCAAGCTCTGACCTAGAGGAAAAGACATAATGGGGAGAAGGTAAAATGGAGCTGTTGGGGGGAGGGTAAGAGGTTCTGCAGGGACCCTGATTACCCTCAGTGACCAGAAACCCTGCTATTCAGTCTGCAAGGAATTCACCAGGCTCAAGCAAGCTTGGAAGCCGAGACTGTAAAGTTTATTGTTCCGCTGCACGGCACAGCAGGCAAGGGTTCTTAGGGAACCTGCAAGCTTCCAGGGCTCACAGGCATAGTTTTAAGGAGTCAAGATAGTAAACCAGGTGTCAATTATGCTAACTAGGTGAGTAAAGGTGGGATCAGGGAGGAGTTAAGGAGTGGTCAGTGCTTAAAGGACCATGCACTTTTAATATCAACTGCTCAGGCATATTGCCCATAATTCACTGGGAAATAGCCCAAGAGGGGGCTACCTGGAGGTGTGGTTTTAGACCTGACATGTCACTAAAGTCAACCATCTGTCAGGGCCAATTGAGGAGTGCCCAGTCTGCCACCCATCAATGTCATGTTTGACAAGATGGATGATGGGAACCAAGGCCAATGGAGACACAGTATGGGTATGATTGGCTAAGGAGTTAACCTATAGATAGGTCACTGAAGGATTCATGGTTCAGCTGGCCACTCTAACTAAGGGAGATAACATTTGCCTAAGCTAAAATGTTTATAGATGGTTTAGTGAAGGATTCATAGGTAGCTTGTTATTGTTCCAAGCAGAGATTAACAGTTCATGAGTTGTTGCTGGCCAGAGTGCTGGCAGGGGGAAGGGCAGAGTTAATGCTTTGAGACTGGGGAGGGGGGAAGTGTGATTTTACAGACTGCTTTTACAAATTGATTTTACAGACATAGATGCCAAAGCACCCCATTTACAAACTGATGTTACAGATTGATATTACAGACTGATGTTACAAACACAGATTGATATTACAAACATATATATCGCAAGCACCCCATCAGAGCATGTCGGAATAAATTCTTTTGGTCGACTTTCCTTTATGCTGCTTCCTGCCCCCCCAATGTTTTTAAGTTGCAGGGGCAGGGTGTGCTAACTTGTCAAGTCAACCCTTTACAATAAAAATTCTTTTATTAAAAAATTTAAAAAATGGTTTTTTACATATAATTAGAAAAAATTTAAAATTTAAAAAAGAAAAAAATCTGTATTGCTTTAATTATTGGTGATTTTAAGCCTTTTTTATATGGCTATTAATAGTTTGGATTTCTTCCTTTAAAACTTGCTTGTTCATATCCTCTGCCCATTTATCTCTTGGGGAATAGTTCTGTCTTATAAACTTGAAAATTTTTATTTTCCTTGATTTTACTGGAGAAACTCATCTGCAAAGATTTTTGCCTTCTGATTTCAGTGGCTTTAGATTTGTTCATGTAAAACCATTCAATTCTATATAGTCAAAGGTATCCTTTCTGCTTTGTGATCCATTCCATCACATGCAGCCTTAGGTCTAAATGGCGATTTCTTCCTTGGGCATCTAACTGGTTTAAGACCACATTTTAAGTCATCCACCCATTTGGAGTTTACCTTGGCATATGGTGGGATATGTTGATCTACCCATTTCTTGTCAAACTACAGCTTTCCTAGTAGCTTTTCTCAAATCCTGAGGCCTCACCCCATTACCTGGAATCTGTGGACTTGTTACCCTGATAAACCTATTTTTTTAATCTGATGCCAAATAATTATAATGATTTTTCTGTAGTATAGTTTGATATCTCGTACTTACTAGACATTGCTTCTTCTCACCTTTTTCCTTATTACGTTTGAGTTTCTTGACTTTTTTTCTTTTAAATAAATTTCATTATTGTTTTTTCTAGCTTTATACAAAAATATTTTGGTAGTTTAACTAGCTGTAATGGTAATATAATTTTGAATTTGAAGATCCCTTTGTGTTGGAAAAGGTAGCAGGTACTTAGCACTTAGTAACTGATCAAGCCTCTGTTGGGGGAAACAGAAACTCCTATCTCCAGTAGCTGAGGTAACAGGAAGGGGTTGGCTGAAACAGGAAGTAGCTAATGCTGTGTATATAAGAAAAGCCCCAGAGAGGCCCAGGCAGAATTTCTTGGGATCAGGATCTGGTGGCAGAGCAGCTACAGAAGAGAGAATGGAGAACTGAGCCAGAACTTCCTGAGAACTTGCTGTGGTGGAGCTTCTTCTGAACAGGAGCCCAGGAACCTGGATCCCAGAGCCAGGAGCCCAAGTGACTGAGGAAGCATGACTGGGATGCCGAGGCTTTGTCTGTTTGTGGCTTGGTTGAGCCTTGAATTCCCTGGAGCAGAAATTGTGAAAGATCTGACATGGACCAGACCCTGCAAACTTCAGTGTAGAGCAGGACCTACCCAGAGAGCTGGACAAGGAACTGGGAGCTGTCTGCCATGGAACCCAGGTGACACTCTAGTGAATCCAGATAGAATCTGGAACCATGGAAGGAGATCCAGGGAATCTGAGAACAGACCCCAAGTCAAGATGAACAGACCTCTCCCTGAATACTGAGTAAAGATGAAATTGTAGTTTACTAGTGGCCTGGGGTGGAGGATTTGTGTATGATACTTAGTAACTGATTGCTGAATGTAGCAGCAAGCACCCCAACATCCCCAGGGGGACTGCCAACACAGGTTCTTAGATCTGCTTTTATTTTCTTTTTTTTTTAACAAATGCTTTATTAATTTCTGGTTTGCATCATTCATTTCCACCAGATTTCGAGTTACAAATTTTCCCCATTTTTTCCCTACCCACCACCCCAGAATAGCAGTCCCACAAGATATCCCCTCATCCAATCTGCTCTCTCCCATATCTTCTCCCATACCCCCTTTGACTTTGACATTAGGGCAAGGTGAGTCTCTGAACCCCAATGCCTACACATCTTATCTCCCAATTACATGCAAAATAGTATTAATAATAGTATTTATATACATTTGAAACGTTTAATTTTAAGACTTCGAATTTCAGATCCATTCCCTTCCTCCCTTGTCACCCATTCCCTCTGGGAAGATAAGCAATTCAGTATGTCTTGTACATGTATAGCTATGTAAAACATTACCATAGTAGATATATTGTACAAGTCTGCTTATATTTCCCTCCTACCCATCCCACCCCCCACCTGGTCCATTCCCTACTTTGATCCTGTCCCTCTTCGATAGTTGGTACTTCCAACCTCCCCTCCCCCCCAAATGCCCTCCCCTACATCATCCCCCCTCTCATCCCCCTTCCCCCAACTCTGCTGCAGGGTGAGATATCCCATTTAGCATGTATGTCATTCTCTCCCTGAGCCAAATTCAATGAGAATAAGGTTTTGCCTTTTTGCCTTCCTGGTCTTCCCCTCTCCTGCAACCACTTCCCCTTGCTTCTTCTACATGAGATAGTTTACCCTTCCCTGTCTCTCCCCATCTCCTCTTGTCACTTTCTTCTCTCACCTCTTAACTTCACCCCTTAAGTATCATCCCTTCCCACCAAATTCAACCTGTGCCCTCTATCCATGTATACCTGTAAACATATATACACACATTCACATATGTATTCATATGTCCATATACCCTTCTTCAATTATTTTCATAATGAGAAAGGTTTCATCAAACACAGTTATTGTTTTTCCATGTAGGAATGTAAATAGTCCGACTTTGATAAGTTCCTTTTGATTTCTTTTCCTTGATTACCTTCTCAAGCATCTCTTGCTTCTTGTGTCTGAATGTCAAATTTTCTATTCAACTCTGGTTTTTTCCTCAAGAATGCTTGAAAGTCCTCTATTCCACTGAATGACCATATTTTCCCCTGAAACAAAATACTCAGTTTTGCTGGGTAGGTGACCCTTGGCTTCAATCCCAGCTCTTTTGCCCTCTGGAATATCATATTCCATGCCCTTCGATCCCTCAGTGTAGAAGCTGCCAGGTCCTGGGCTATTCTGATTGTGTTTCCACAATATTGAAATTGTTTCTTCCTGGCTGCTTGTAGTATTTTCTCCTTGATCTGGGGATTCTGGAACCTGGCTACAATATTCCTGGGAGTTTTCTTTTGGGGATCCTTTTTAAGAGGCGATAGGTGGATTCTTTCAACCTCTATTTTCCCCTATGGGTCTAAAACATCATGGCAATTTTCCTTGAGAATTTCTTCAAGGATGATTTCTAGGTTCTTTCTTTGATCATGACTTTCAGGTAGTCCAAAAATTTTTAAATTATCTCTCCTGGATCTATTTTCCAGGTCAGTGGTTTTTCCCATGAGATAGTTCACATTGCCTTCTATTCTTTCATTTGTTTGGATCTGTTTAACAGCATCTTGATTTCTCATAAAGTCATTAGCTTCCATTTGCTCCAGTCTAATTCTGGAGGAATGATCTCCTCAGTGAGCTTTTGAGATTCTTTTTCCACCTGGCAAATTTGGCTTTTTAAGGCATTCTTCTCCTCATTGCCTTTCTGAGCCTCTTTTGGCATTTGAGTTAGTCTATTTTTTAAGGTGTTATTTTCCTCAGTCAGGCTGACTGTCATTTCATACTTTTTTTGCATCTTTCTCATTTCTTTTCCCAATTTTTCCCCCACTTCTCTTATCTGCTTCTTAAGGTCCTCTATGGCCTGTAGCCAGCTTGTATTTTCATTTGGACCTTTTGGTGCAGGAGTTCTGACCTCACAGTCCTCCTCCTGTTCCGTGCTTTGATCCTCTTTGCCCTCAAAACAGGAGTCTAAAATTGCACTTTTCTGTTTATTTTGTTTCCTTTGCCTGGGCATATTGCCACTTAATTACTTGATTTTGGGGCTTGTTGCCACAGTAGGACTCTGCCATCAGACAGGAGAGCTTCCATTCCAAACATGGAGTCTTTACAACTTCCGGAGGTTGGGTGGCCTCTGTAAAGCCTCCACTCACTCTGGCAAATTGGATACCCACCCCAGACCTTCCCCCAACATTACAATCCAGATCCAAGCAGGTTAAAGCAAGATCTATTAACCCCCAGACTGATTGCTGGATCTCTGTACAGTTCTCAGACCAGGAGCTGGAGCTGCCACTGATGCTGCAAAATGGCCTCTGTGCTGAGTTTCCTCAGCAGCTTTTCGACCCCAGGAGAGGAAGCCGACGCATTCCCCAAATACTGGTCCCAAAGTCCATAGGGCACTAACCTCTCACTTTGTCCTAGGCATATCTGTGCTGATAATTCTGCAATGGCCACAGCTGCTGGTGTTCTGGGGTCCCTCCAGCCAGCTGCTGGCCTGGTCTCCCTGGGGCTAAAACTGAGGCTCACACGGGCCTGGGCTCAACTCCCAGAGTGCTGCGCTGGCCGCTCCCTGCAGTGCTGCTGGGCTGTCCTCAGCAGGAGGTTAGCTTCTCTGTGTCGTTCTGTGGGTGCTGTGGCTCCAGAAGTTGTTCAGTTTCCCCTTTTACATTGTTTTGAAGTGGTGTGGGGCAGAGCACCTTGGCAGTGCTGTTTCTACTCCGCCATCTTGGCTCCGCCCTCCTAATTCTTAGATCTGCTTTTCTAAAGGAAAGCAACTCAAAATGGGTTAACAAGCTTACTTTAATCAATCAAACACATATCATTTACCTAGTTCAAAGTATACAGACATAAGTTTCAAAACAGAGAAACAGACAGATTGAGCAGACAGGCTTCCAAACTGCCCAACCATTACCTCAATATCAAATCATAATTACTAGAGAGGGAAGCATCAACATCTGGGTTTTCAAAGCTAGGGGGCTCTCAACAGCTGCCCAGAGTCTCATCTGGTCAAATCACACAACACTTCTCAAAGTAAGCCCCAAAGCAAAGCCTCACATCCAGGATTATATAGCTTTCTCTTGGATCAGAGAATGTAACCACCCTCTTGACCCACTGCCCAATCACACAGCATCAAGGTGTGGTCATTCCTGAAAACCAAGCCTCCTAACACAGGTTCCATGTGACCACATTCAGCCTATTAGGAGGCAGAGTATATTTTCAAATCAAGGAAGGTTCTCAGAGTCTCTTAAGCCAATCAAAGGGCCTAGGGGCAGGGAAGATCTTTAAATCTGCATTTCCATTACACTCAATAAGTGACTGAGTTAATCAAAATTTTGCCCCATGAGTGGAAGACTTTGCTGAATAAGTGTACTTTGAGACTATATTGTGATACTGATGGAGTTAACTTAAGACTTGGCCCCATCAGTGGAAGACTTTGACTATTGTACTGTGAGAAGTTATAATATTGTGAATGCTGTTTTGCTTTGATTTGTTATGGAATAGAGTGTTCACTATACTGTGTAATCAGAACCTTAAAAGCTGTTCACAGTAGCATTCTTCTGGAAAGCTTCTGTGCATGGCATTACATTAGCACAGCACTGAATCAGTAAATTAATTTATATAGTACTGTCATTTTTATTATACTGGTTCACATTATGCATAAACAATAAATGTTTCTCTAATTATTTAGATCTGTCCTTACTTCTGAAGTGTTATACAGATGGAGTCAAATAATTACTGATTGTATCTGAGTAGATGTAATGGCAATGGGAATTTGAATATCTTCCCTGTCACTTAATAGACCTAGAGGAGTTTAAAGACCTCCCCTACTTTAAAAGTAAACTCTGCCCCCAGTAGGCTAAATGTAGTCACATGGAGCCTGTATTAGGAGTAGTTTATGACAGGAAGCAGAGCCCTCAGGAAGCTGGGAATCAGAGCCAGAGAGACAGTGGGAGAGAAAGGTGCTCAAGCAAAGATAGAGAGAGGTTTGTGAGTAAATATTGATCTTGTATTGGTTTGAGGGAAAGCTGAAGGATGCTATGGCTCTCAGTGTTATTATGGCTTCTGAATATCTTTGGTACTATGATGGAATTAGCTTACCGGTTTTGGGATTCAATTTTCTGGTGTCTAAATAAATGCTTCAGTTATGCCTTCTATATGGAGAGTTTGGTATATTTTGTGATCAAATGTCATGTGATACAGTCAGTCTTTAGCGTAATTGTGGGCACTGTAAATATTGCACTGGTGCAATATTTGGCAGCAAGGATAAGACTGCAAAATATCAGACCTCTAGTTGGAGGTAGAAAGGATTTAGAAGAATAAATGGCTATCCCAGGATGGGAGGATTTGCATTATGTGTCCCTAGCAAGGGAGTGATCTACAAGTACAGGCCTCTGTGAAAACTAGGAACAGAGGCCATGTCAGGGAGAACCTAGAGATTTAGAAACATGTTTGTGAAGAATATCAATAAAACCTGGGAGAAAGCTGGAGGCAGAGAGTAGAAGAAGCTGGGTTTTATTAATAGGCTACTGTAGTGTGTAAAAGCAGAGACAAGCTGTTACAAGAGTTGGCTAAATGCCAGAATTAGCAAGCTGAGTCTCAGGTGGTAGAAGAGAGAATTGGAGAGAAATGGAGAGTCTCTGGAAGCAGAGAGGGCTTTTTAAAGTTTGACTCAGAAAAAGAAGCAAAAAAGCAATAGGAGGAAAGTTCATAGAGCTTTGGTAGAGTCTGAGCCTAGGTGCTACAACGACTGCCAGGAGAGTGATACAATATTGCAGAGCGATACATTGTTTCATGGTGAAGCTTTTACAAGGGCAGAGGCTCACCCCATACTGAGAAGAAGGCAGAAGAGGCAGGGAGGGCAAGCAGTGTTCAAGGAGATACTGGAGGATTTCACTCAACAGGAGATGACTGATCTTTTGAGCAGATTTACCCAAAGGATGGGAGAGTCCTTAGTGTCTTGGATGGTGAGAATCACTGACAAAGGAGCTGGAGGCATAGTGATAGAGGGGACGGCTTGAAATGTATAAGTATTTGCCAGAATCCTTTTGTCCAGTGAGCTTTTAGAGAATTTCATTTGGCAGGAGGTAACAATCCAACCAATGTGTTAGCTTTAACTGCTGATGGATGCAATAGAATGTATGCTGCTGCTTCTGTGTGGCTGATTTGTCAGTTTTCCATGTAGTGGCCCTCACCATGCCAGAACATGAGTACAATGCACATGCTGATCAACTAGCCAAGATTGCTACTGAACATAGTGTCCTTACTTTGACAACAACGGATGATCTGGTATTGGTAAAATGGGTCCACCAGACAGCCCGCCACTTAGGGGTCCAGGTCACACATGGGTGGGCACAAGATTGAGGTATTAGTATCTTTCATTGTTGAAGCAGATAGCAGAAGAGTGTCATATATATGTATATATGTCAATATATATGTCAACTGGAAAAGGAGTGACCTCTTCCTCGGGTAGTCACTGGGGAGACAGCAAGGGGAAAAGTCGCAGCCCCAATCTGGCACAGAGATCATATTGCTCCCCTCCCCCAAGATAAAGAATGCAGATTTATATGTAGTTATGTTGACATCTATTCACATGTACTGGTGGCTTGTCCTTATAAGAACGCAGCCCAGAAAAACACCTGTAAAACTCTAGATCTTTTAATTCTATATTATGGGGCCCCAGTGCAGATTCAAAGTGACAATGGGGCACATTTCAAAGGTAATGAAATGAAGAGACAGTGTATATTAAATAATCTAGAATGGATATATTATATTCCATATTATCCACAAGCATCTGGGTTAATGGAAAGATTGAATGGATTACTGAAAGAACAGTTAAGGAAATTAAATTCTAATAATTCGTATCAACAATGGAAAGATACTTTGTTCACTGCTTTATGTAATTTGAATAATAGACCATCGGGAGAAAGTATACTTCTAGCCAGAAGGATGATCCCAAATCTGCAAATTAGAAAACAGCAGACACATAAGATCCCAAATATTGAGTATTACGCTGTGAGACAAGATGTCTCAGCACCATATCCAGGAGCACCTGGCTTGGCAGGATATGATTTACACTGTTTATAAGTTTTTTGGTTGAATAGAAAAGAAATAAGAAACATCTCTACAGGAATATGTATGAAAATCCCTAAAACTCATTTTGGATGGATATTACCTAAATCAGGTTTAGCAGTTTGAGGAATGTATGTATTGGCTGGAGTAATAGATTCTAATCATCAAGGAGAAAGTATTGTGATATTGCAGAATTTGGGTAAAGAACCCATACAGTTTTGTAAAAATGACAGAATAGTGCAAGTGATTATTATGCCTTATGAAACAATACCCCTTGTGAAAACTGACCCTCCTTCTGAAATAACTACCAGAGGAACTGAAGAGTTTGGTTCTACTGATAGAATAAAATTGGGAGCTAAAGTGTGGGTAAAGCTGAAGCCAGACGATGTCCCAAAGGCTGTGGAGATTATTGCAAACTTCTCCTCAAATAGTGATGTGAGAATAAGGACTTCTTTTTTGGTAATACCACTACCTGGAGACAAAGCAACACCTGGAAGGTGTTTTCCTCAAGGCCAAGAGGAGATACTTAAGGAAGGAAGGTCAGAGTGCTATGCTATGAGCCCACCTGTCCTCACTCACCTGGGCAGGGGCCTTTGGCATCTCCTGCCTTGGGCATCCACGGAGCTTCTCCTCTCTCCAACTGGGAGATCACTTCAGGCTTGGACACTGGAAGCCCTGAGCACGGGGAGAGAGAAGAGAAAAGACTGGGACACAGAGCCTGGCCTCTTCCTCCTTCAGAGAAAGAAACAAATGCTAAGAAAGTCCCCAGAATGACAGGACACAGGACCTCTGAAGGACATTCTGTCCCTGTTGGAAATCAGGTCACATCTGCTTTGGGCTCAGAAAGAAAATCAGAGCCAGTGGGGTCTTTGCATTTGTTTCCAAGAATCTCTGACTTAAAAGAGAGTAGGTATATAAGGCTTAAGTAGGTATATAAGGCATATAAAGGCTCCTGGGAAAGAAGAGCAAAAACCAGCCCACAGGTGCTAATGGATTTCAGACCCTCTCCCATTGGTCACCATTCCCGGACAGGGCAGCTCTTCAGCTCTGGGGGGCACACAGTGGGAAGAATGCAGATGCCAGAGTCCTCACCCGTGGATACCAGGTTCTCATAGTTCTCCAGCATCACGTCCCTGTACAGGGCCCTCTGGACAGGTCTCAGGCGGCTCCACTCCTCCTGGGAGAAGTCTACCAACACATCTCCGAACGTCACTGGACGCTGTAAAGGCGAGTCCATCCGGCACGGGAGTCAAGGAGGGGCAGGGGGCGTTGGCGGGGACTGGGGGTTCAAGCTGGCTGCAACACCCTAGGACACTCAGATCCAGGGGAGGGTGGGGGGGTCTGGCAACTCCACTTCTGCAAACAGAGCAAGGAGAAGGGGTCTGGGGGCCAGGATGGGAAGGGAGAGTGGGCGGGGGTCCGGGACCTCAGCTGGCTATGACTCCCTAGTGTGCTCAGAGCCAGTGGAGGGTAGGGGGTCTGGGACAGGAAGAGAAGGGGAGAAAGGGGGAGGAACAGGGTGCGTGGGCAGGGTCTAGGGCCAGGACTAGAAGGAGGCATGGGTGTGGGTTGGGCCGTGCTCACTTCTGCTAGCAGAACAAGGACAGGGGGTCTGGGGGCTGGGACAGGAAGGGGACCAGGGCTACTTATGACCCCCTAGTGCTTGCAGAGCCAGGGAAGGGTGGGCGGGGTCAGGGTCCTGGACGGGAAGGAGGGGTCAGCGGGAGAACCAAGCGCCAGCGGGTGGGGAAGGCAGGGCTCTGAACTGGTGCGGGGACCAGCTGGGGAGGGGGGCGGGGCAGCTGAGGATCTTCCCAAGGGAGCACGGAGTCCCCCCCCCCCCCTCCCGTGGGTCGGACGCCTCTCCAGAGCTGGCACAAGGGGGGCAGGGGAGGGAGGAACCCCTGCTGATTAGGCGCCTGCTGAGGGCCAGACTGTCCACCCTCCGGGAGTCACCCAATGGCCTTGGAAGCACCCTCAGGGAGGTCCGAGGAGGGGCGGGGCGCAGTGCCCCGGGGGAAGAGAGGCGAGAGAAGGGAAAACAAACACCACGTGGCCCGTGATGTCACCCGCTCCGCCCCGCTCCAGCTCCTAGGGCCACCCTGCGGAGCAGACCCGGTCAGAGACCCCGGAGCGTCCTCGAGAGGAGCGGGGCCGGACACTGCCCAGGCCACCGCTCACTCTTAGGAGGACGGCTACACTCCCAGGCGCCTGCGCGCTCGGACCCGCCTCATGGCCCTCCCGCAGAGGCGGGCCGTTCCGCCCCCGCGCATGCGCCAATTCACTCCCGCCAGGGGCCGCCGAGCCCCGCGCTCAGCCTTTTCTCTGGGATCCTCATTCCTCCTCCAACCGAACGCGGCGGAGCGAGGCTTCCAAGCTCAGGAGAGGACCGGGAACCACTCCTTCCGCCCAGCCGGGAGCGGGCGAAGCAACTGGCTGGGAAGGGGGGCGGGGCGGGGCGCGACCTTTTGGCCAATCAGAGTCGCCAATGGCGCATTTCGTAAGCCCCGCCCAGTCACCGCCTCGGTTCCTCCCCCAATCCCCCCTCCCTCCGCCTCCCAATCACAAGCCCAGCTTTCCTCTCTGACCCGCCCCAACTCTACCATCACAGGACGTTTTCCCTCCCTTTCCCGCTCCCAATTCTCCAACCCCATCCCTCGCGTCCCCGCCCCCTACCTGCCCAATCACAGGCCTGACTCCATCCCTCTCCCCCCTACCCCCGTCCCCCGCTTTCCCTGGCCCCCCGCCCCTCCCCCTGACCACACCTACCTGCCTATTGGAAGCCTTGCTGGTGGCTGTCACGCCTTGGCAGCCAAGTGCCCCTGCTCCTCCCAGAGAGCTCCTCCAGCCCAGTCTCATCCTAGAGATTCCATACGCTCGGGTGG
>WOXC01010750.1:0-120000 GCA_011680675.1 Gymnobelideus leadbeateri
TGCCACAGTATGGCTGGGCCACCAGACAGGTGAACTTTCGTCCCGAATGTGTGTGTGCGTGTGGGGGGCAACTTCCATTTCTGGCAAGCTGGAAACCCACCCACGACCTCCACCCCAGATCACAATCCAGATCCAGGGAGGTTAAACCAAGAGCGATTACCCCCCAAGACTGATAGCTGGATCTCCCTACAGTTCGCAGGCCAGGAGCTGGAGCTGCCTCTGAAAACTACAAAATGGCGTGTCTCCTCAGTGGCTTCTAGCCCCCAGGGGAGGAAGCAGACGCGTTCCTCAAATACTAGTCCCAAAGTCCATAGGGCACTAACCTCTCACTTTGTCCTAGGCATGTCTATGTTGATAATTCTCGAATCGCCACAGCTGCTGGTGTTCTGGGGTCCCTCCAGCCGGCTGCTGGCCCAGCCGCCCTGGGGCTAAAACCTGACTCAGGTGGACCTGTGCTTGGCTCCCCGCGCACTGCACACTGTGCTGCCAGCTCCCAGAGCACTGCGCTGGTCCTTCCTGCAGGGCTGCTGGGCTGTCCTCAGTGGGAGGTTAGCTTCTCTGTGTCGTTCTGTGGGTGCTGGGGCTCCAGAAGTTGTTCAGAGTCCCCTTTTACATAGTTTGGAGGTGATCTGAGGGGAGAGTGGCTTGGACGGGCTGTTTCTACTCCACCATCTTGGCTCCCTCTCCCAAGAAAGATTTCTGATTATCATCAGAACAATTGATACTCTTAAGGATTCAGTCAGTCAATCCATAAGTGAGTTATGAAATGCTTATTCAAAACTTACTAAAGGCCAGATAAGGCTGCTAGATGATTCAGTGGATAGATCGCTGGGCCTAGAGTCAGGAAGACCTGAGTTCAAATCCAGCCTCAGAAACATACTAGCTATATGATCCTGAGCAAATCATTTAACCCTGTTTATTTTAATCTACTGGAAAGGAAATGGCAAACTACTCTAGTATTTTTGCCAAGAAAACCCCATGGACAGCATTGGTGTGGTATATAGTCCACAGGATTGCCAAGAGTCGAACACAACTGAATAAACCATGGGCCAGGTACTATGGTGAGCGCTGGGGATACACAGAAAGGCAAAAATGCTGTCCCTGCCCCCAAAGAAGCTCACATTTTAATGAAAGAAAAAACATGCAAATAGCTATAGAACAAGATTTTTATGAAGTAGATTGAAGGTAATCTCAGAAGGAAGATACTAGCAGTAAGGAAGAGAGAAAGGGCAGCCAGAAAAGCTTCAGTATCCTTATTGAATGATGAATAAAAAAGCTTAGAGGGAACAAGTGATTTGTTCAAATATGGGCTGAGACCAGCAGAGGAAAGTTTGTCTTTGCCGGCTGCTGGGCCACTAGCCCCTCTTGCTGGATCTGGCTGGGCCATGGGCTCCAGGGACCAGGGGCCGCTCCAGATTTTCCCTGTTGTCAAGGCAGGGGTGGTATAAGAAATCTGTTCTCAGGTACAGAGGCCCTGTGGCTGAGAATAATGCTCCTTCTGGAATCGAATGGGAAAACACTAGCAATTGAATAGCAAAAAAAACAAAAAACAAAAAAACCACCTCAAAAAACAAACAGAAAACACTATGGCCTTAAAAACAGATTTCCAGCAACAAGTGCTTTGAGGGACTTCAGAAAATGTATGAACATGACAACGTGGAACTACAATGCAAAATGAAATTTGGAATCTACTTACTAACCAAGGCAGAAACTGGGAAATGCCCTATGCTTTACTGTCTGTCTGGTTTAACTTTTGAACAAATTTTATCACCAAAGCTGGTTATCACCAGGCTGCAGCAGGACATGGCCTCATTGTCATTTGCACCAGACACCAGTCCACATGGCTGCAATATTGAAAGGGAAGACGACAGCTTGGACTTTGGTGCTGGTATAGGTTTTTATGTGGATGCCTCTGAAGAACCATAGAAAACCAACTAGAGGATGTACTTTTATATAATAGGTGAGCTGTCCAACCTGATAAGCGCCAGTTTGCCAACTGATCCAGAGAAGGTATCTATTTGGCCATTCTAGGGGAGACCATGATTGTGCTTTGAAGAATTCCAGAAAAATACCAATCTGTGTCAGCATTCTCTCCAAACTATAATCCAGTTGTCTGTCCTTGTGGGGGTTGGGGTGGAAGCCTTACATGGATAATTTAGAATCACATCAAAGTAAGTGAGAGGCATATCATGCTACTCATTTTGGGAAGTCTTATTCAGATTTTCAGTTGAACATACTAATTGATCAAGGCAAGAACGGCCAGTTCCTTAAAGATGGGCAATTATTTCCTGACAACCTCTTATCCTGTGCAGAACAGAAACTTCCAGTTGTTTTTAGATTACATATTATCTAAATGATGAAATTGTATCTTAGCAACCAAATAAAGAGACTTAACGTATTGAAAAAAAAAGATTTGGGGTGAGTCTTGAAGGAAGCCAAGGTGAAGTGCAAGGGGAGGGTCAGGTGAAGACCATTCCATGCATGGGGGACAGTCAGTGAAAAGACTCAGTGTTGTACACAAGGAACAGCAAGACGTTTGGCACCACTAAATCACAGAGGACCTACAGAGGACCAAAATGTAAGGAGACCAGAAAGGCAGGAGGTGTCCCAGTTTTAAATAGCTTTAAAAGCCAAATGGCTGTTTGCATTTTATTCTGGAGATAATAGAGTTTCTTGGAGTTTCTTGACTAGGGGAGTGACATGGTTAAAAATGCATTTTTTTTAGAAACATCACTTGGGCAGCTAAGTGCAGGATGGACTGGAGTGGGGAGAAAATTGAGGCAGAGAGTCAAGTAGAAGGCTATTACAGGAGGTGATGAAGGGCGGCACTTACAAGTGACTATGTGAGTGGAGGGAAGGGGACATACCCAAGCAATGTTGCAAAGAGGCAAAAAGGATGAATTGGTAATGGAGTCTATATGTGAGATTAGTGTCAGTAAGAAGTTGAGGATGGCACTAAGGTTGCAAGCCCAAGTGATTGGGAGGATGGTGGTGTCCTCCACAGTTATGGAAAAATTCATGAATAGAGGATTTGGCTGGAAAGATAACAAATTCTATTTTGGACAAGTTTCTGATATCTACAGTATATGCAGTTCTGGATGTCTAAGAGGCAGTTAGGGCAGCTAGGTCGTATAGTGGATAGAGTGCCAGGCCTAAAGTCAGGAAGACTTGTCACTTAACCCTGTTTGTCTCAGTTCCTCATCTGTAAAATGTGTTGGAGGAGGAAATAACAAATCACTCCAGTATCTCTGCCAAGAAAACCCCCAATGAGGTCATGAGAAGTCAGACATGACTGAATGACAATAACCAAATGGGCAGTTGGTGATGTGAGACTGAAGGCAAGGAGAGAGGTTAGGGCTGGATACACAGATCTGGCAATTATGTGAATATAAATGATCATTGACCCCATGGGAACTGATGAGATTATCAAGTTGGATAGTATAGAAGAGAAGAGAGCATAGAGACTTAGAGGACACCAATGGTTAATGGGCAAGACCTGGAGGAAGATCCAGCAAAGGAGATTGGCAAGGGTCTGATGGGTAGGAGGAGAACCAGGAGAGCAGGCTCACAAAAAAACTAGAGAGAAGAGGCTGACTGACAATGTCAAAGGCTGCCAAGGATTCAAGAAGGATGGAGATTGAGAAAAATCCATTTAATTTGGCAACTGGGAGACAATTGATTAACTTTGGAGAAAACAGTTTAGTTGAATAATTAGGTTGAAAGACAAACTAAAGAGTTTAGATGATAGTGAGAGGAACAGAAGTGGAGGCATTGAATGTAGATTGCTTCTTCAAGGAGTTAAGCTACAAAAGGGAAGAGAGATATAAGATAACAACAGGGATGGATGGATCAATGATTCCAGTCATCAGGGAAGCAGTTATGCAGCCTAAATTAAGACCAACTCAAAGAAAGAAACAGGAAATTAGAGGAAAGGTGGAACAACAAAAGTCAAGGAAAGAATATTAACATGGATTTCCACAGGAGATTATCACACAAGTTCACATATCCAACAATCTGATTTGGAGACATGTAGCCAGTGAGGTCACAGTGTCTCCCAAGGGGCCATCAGCAAGTTCTCAAATACTGAATTGGATCCGTGATGTATTCAATGTGTATGTTCCTTCCAACACAATCCATCCACACCTGCCTATCCTGTGGGACTTGTCTGTTTTCTCCTATATATTCTCCACAATGCTAGGGACCATCTTCACTTTGTCTTTACATCATAGGGATACCAGTAAAACATTCCAGTTGTCCACCTATTATCTTTTGCCCTATCTGTGTAACTCAACTGTCTCCTCTTATTATATCTTCCCTCAATAATATCTTTTATCCCTGTTCTTTGAATTTCCTTATTGGTTTTAGGTTATCATCTACTTGTACCCACCAAGTACTTGTATTCCATAATCACTAAACTTGGAATTATATCACATATCCTGAAACTTCTATATATTAAAGTGATGATGGATAATGTCAATGATAATAAATGGAATCAGAATGTATGGGTCAGTATAATCTAAAACAAAAGGGAATTAGAGAATATGAATCTGTCAGTGTTTATCCACCACTACCCAGGGGAGAGGGTGTTTTTAATGAACTCATACAATAGACTTGGCAGATATAGTCCTATAACAAAGGAGGGTAATAGTAAGTGACATTTATATAGCACTTTAAAATTTGCAATGGGATTTACAAACATTATCTCATTTGAGCCTCCCAACATCCCCATTAGATAGGTATAACAGGCATTATTTTTTCCATTAAACAAATGAAGAAACTGGAATGCAAAGGCTCACCCATATTCACACAGCTATTCAACATTAGAGGCAGGACATGAAGCCAGGTCTTCTGAATTCCAGTCTAGCAATCTTGTCACTATGCACAGCTTCTCCTCTATATTTCACCTGGGCTATCACAATTTGATGAAAAAATCATAGACATCATAGGGTTGTTCCCTTGGTTCTCATAAGGTCAAGGTATAGTCTAAAGCAAAAGTAAATTAGAGGATAAGGATTTATATATTAAAGAACTAACCATTTGGTTTCCAAAGTAACTTTCCTCCTGAGAAGAGAAAGAGCTGATGGGCCAACAAGATCGTTCCAGCTGGCTTAGCAGTCATATTTCTCCCTCTACATTAATAAATTGGCTTTTTGGTACAAATTAGCCTCATGTGAGTTTGGAGATTGTGAGCCAGTTTTCTGATCACCCTCACATGAGTTAACTATCAAGGTTCCAAATTTAAAAGGCTGAGAGACCAGATTCAAGATACCAACAATCCATGATACCCAGTCCACACTTCTATTGACCCTCCAACCAACAGTGCTGCAGTGATGATACTGGATTCAGCAAATCTTGGAAAGTCTTTTGAATCATTCCAGAGAGATTGAGTTGTATTAAGTAGAGCTTTTGTGTTAAGTGCATTTTTATTATATTATAATTCCTTGAAAATTGGTGACCCATGTATGGTATATACTTTCAATTAGCCAAACATGTCATTTAGCAAAACACCCCATTCCTCCAACAATAACAGAGGACTTATTGTATCACTTGCACATTTCATTAAAATATCCCCCAAATGTTCTTTTTCCATTTTTGTTTTACTGTTCATGGATAAAGCTCCTTCCAGGACTCCCATGAGTTTATAATTAAGAGAGTGAGATCAGGATTTTCACACTTTCTGAAAACACTCTCACAGATTAACTCCTTGACTTCAAGCCTCAAGTTGGCTTTCCTAATGAAAGGTGCTGCTCTCCAAGGATCAGATCTGATGCAAAGGAGATGGGAGAGGAAGGAGTCAGGCTGCAGCTCTGGTGTGTTTTCCAGTGTGAGATACCAAGACCACACGGCCTGTACTTTCACCCCTTATATCATTTCTATCCCTTTGCTGGTTGTTGACCCTGGGAGTGTTAAACAAGAGCTTTTCTTTCTTGTGGTTCCTGCAGCAAACACACAATTAAAACACAGGTGTGTTTGTTTCATTGTAGTCCTTGCCATGGAAATAACCATGATGTGACCCACACACAATAATGGAACCTCACTGTGTCGTAGGGAAAGAGGCGGAAAGAACTCTAAAGGGAAACACAGGGCACAGAGTGTGCTGGGAAGCATTTCAAGAGCTAAGGGGGGGTGGATTAGGTAAGTCCAGCAAAGGGTGCCTGGGGAGAGAGCCATGTTAAACAGATGAGCTCACAAAGCAGCAACTGACAATATAATCAAGTTTCATTATCTGCCCAAGAGCATGGAAAGTAGGGCCATGGTCAGTCAATCAAATAATCAGTACAGAAGCATGTATTAAGAACCTATGAGGTACTTACCAGGTACTGGCACTAGCTTCTAAGCCAGAAGAATAAGGCAAAAGAGAGCCCCTACTCTCAAGGAGCTCACAGTCTAATGGGGGAGAAAATATGCAAACAACTATGTAAATGCCTCTTTTTGCATCCCCAGCATTTAGCACAATGCCTGGTACAGAGTAGGGGATTAACAAATCTTTACTGCATGAATGAATGAATGAAACAAGATCTCTCTCTCTCTCTATCTATCTACCTATCTATATCTAAATGTATAGATATATGATAAATTGGAGATAATCTTAGATTATTAACATTAAGGGGGATTGAAAAAGATTTCTTGTACAAAGAGAGGTTTTGGCTGGCACTTGAAAGAAACTAGGAAAGCCAGGAAATAAAGATAAAAAGAGAGAGGAGAGAGAGACAGACACAGAGAGAGACAGAGACAGAGACAGAGAGACAGAGAAAGGACACAGAGAGAGAGAGAATTTTAGGCATGAGGATAACCCAGAATAATAGATCTCCCAAATAATTTTTATTTCATGTCACTTAGGAGCTTACATGGCATCAGGGAAAGGTGCACTGGGGTTGGGGAGGAAGGGACAAGGAGGGGAAGGATCTAATAGCAAGAGCTGAATAGGCTAAGGTTTGGGAGTGGGACACAGCTTCGAAACATTTAGAGCATGAAGAAATCTTTGAAAATATTAATCAATTGCCCAAAGAGCACACATTAAGCACCTAGTATGGATCAGTTACTGTGATAACTTCTGGGAATACAAAAACAAAAGGGAAATAGTCCCTGCCTTCAAGGAATTTACATTCTATCAGGAATACAACATGTGCATATATGAAATATATATATATATATACATAAAAATACATATGTGTATGTACATATGTTTTATATATATATATATATGAAATAAATACATGGAGATTTGATAAGGGAAGGAATAAGCAGTTGAGAGGATTCAGAAAAAGTCTCATGGAGAAGGCAGTGGTAGGGCTGAGCTTTGAAGTAAATTAGAGATTCTCAGAGGCAAGGGTGATAAGGGATAACATTCTAGGCCTGGGGAGGGGGAGAACCTGTGCAAAGGCCTAGAGATGGGAGATGGGTGGCCATTTCTGATTAATAACAATTGGCCAGTTTGTCCTATTAAGCATGTGAGGAAAAGTAACATATAATAAATCACTAGTCTCCATTTTACAGATGAGAAAAGTGAGTCTTAAAGGGGTGAAATAATTTACTCAAAGTCACATCTGTAGTAAAGAACAGAGTTAAAATTTGAAATTGGGGGGTCATCTGTCTCTGAATCTAGCATCCTTTTTGATACAACAAAGAGTTGGAAGAGTCAAGCAAGTTCTTGACATATGTAAGAGGTCTAGTCCAGCGAAGTTAAAAAGAAAAAAAGACAGAAAAGAGACATCATGTGCTCTGTGCTATGCCTAGCAGGCAATGTCTACAGTCTTGTGTGGGCAGAGAGTCAAATCAAATCAACAAGCATTTATTAGGCACTTATTACTGCCAGACATTGTGTCAGTAGGAGCAGCACTAATGAGAAGGCAATGTTGGAGTTGAGCTCTCATCTTAAAAGACAGATTATTTGTTTCTCTTATGCTTTATACCTCTGGGCAGCTCTGGACCCATAGGTTTTATCAGAATTAGAGGGAGACCTACAAATGAATCCTCCCTCCCCCAGTGGATGCATGTGTAGAGGTGCCAGTATTACCAGAAGACCCATGCTAAATGATTTTGGAATATAATACATGTTTCTCTTGGATTTCTTTTTTTTTTCTTAAGTTAATATTAAAGTTAGTTTTTATATCCTGTGTATATATCTACTTGTGGTAGAGAAAGGCCAACCAGAAAGATAGTTGGGACAGAGCTTATGGAATTCAAAATTTTCTGCTTGTCCTCTATAACGTAGATAATTGATTTGTGGGTAATTGAGAGCTCACTTTAATAAATACCTTGAAAAATAAAATCATAACTAGTTGAGGTGGGAGAGACCTCAACTTGTAGTATCCAATCTATTGAACAGAGGTCAGTATATAACCTTGGCTTTTGAATGAAGTGGTAACACCAGACTCATAAGGAAAGTAACCATGAAGAAACTCAGGATCTCTCCAGTCTTCCTCTTCTGGGGAAAGATAAATCCCTTTGCTAAGTAGCCAGTGGAATTTCCTCAGTAGTGGACTGTTCTGTTTGTTTGGGTGGATCTCTAGAGTAGGGGCCAAATTCCAGCCTTGTCTGTGAGAATATGAAAGACAAATTTGATCACTCTGGAAATCTGGATAGGATAAGGCTTCTCTAGCCAACAAAGTACACATACAGTCTGAAAACATTTAACCCCTACTGGCAGCTGACTCAGGTTGGTAAAGTCTGCAAACAGGGTCAGGGTTTATAAGTATTCTGTAGTAGGACTAGAATGATTGTCACATTGGAAGTATTTTTTTTAGAAACATTAATTAAAATTAAAAAAAAACATATCCTAGGACCTTGTGGCTTCTTTGACTTGCCTTGCCTTATCCTAATAAGGTACAAAGCTGAATCAGAAGTTCAAAAATGTTAATTGAATTGCCCATAGTCATACCATTAGTAAATAAAAGAATCTGAAGGAATTCAGGAACTGAGATACCTATTCTGAGGTGACAGAAATCACACAACAGAAAAATCCTAAGGCTTGGAATTTGAAACTAAAAGGAACTTTAGAAATTGTCTAGTTCCACCTTCTTATTTTATAAAGGAGTAAACCGAGGCCCAGAAAGTCAAGTGACTGGCCCAAGATCACATAGACAATGGGTATTATGGAAGGACCACTGGACTTCAGCTGTGGATTCCTGTCCCAAATCCATTTGTATGACCATGGGTAAGTTACTTTATACCTCTGAGACTCAATCTCCTCTTCTATAAAATAGGAATTATGACCCTTGTGTGACCTACTTAACAGAGTTAGGTTAGGACGTTGTCAACATTAAAGTACTAGAGAAACATGAGTTGTTCTTTTAAAGGAGAACGCTTGGGATTCAAAACCAAGTCCTCCAACTCCAAATCTAGCGCTCTTTCTTCCTTCTTGTTGTTTAGTTGTGCCTGACTTCCCAATCCCATTTGAGGTTTTCTCAGAAAAGACACTGTAGGGATTTATAATTTCCTTCTCCAGCTCATTGTACAGATGAGGAAGCTGAGGCAAACAAGGTTAAGTGACTTGTCTAGGATCACATGTAATGGAAATGCAAATTTAAAGATCTTCCCTGCCCCTAGCTTAAGTGCACCTGGAGCCTGTGGTGGGAGGCTTGTTTTTCAGGAAAGCCCATACCTTGATACTTTGTGATTGGGCAGTGGGTCCAGAAGGTTGTTACATTCTCTGAGCCAGGAGAAGGCTATACAAACCCTGAGGAGAGGCTTTGCTTTGGGGCTCACTTTGAGAAGTGTTGTGTGATTTGACCAGATGAGACTCTGGGAAGCCATTGTAGAGAGCCCCCCGGCTTTGAAAACCCAGATGTTGATGCTTCCCTCTCTGGTAACTGTGATTTGGTATTGATATAATGGTTGGGCAGTTTGGAAGCCTGTCTGTTTGATCTGTAAGTTCTGTAACTCTGAAGTTCGGGGTGCTGACATTTTTCCCCTGAACTAGGTAATGTATGTTTGTTTGATTAAAGTAAGCTTGTTAACCCAATTTGAGTTGCTTTCCTTTTGAAAAGCAGATCTAAGAACCTGTGTTGGCAGTCACCCTGGGGATATTGGGGTGCTTGCCGCTACATCACACAGCTAGTAAGTGTCTGAGGCTGGATTTGAACTCAGGTCTTCCTGGCTCCAGGCCTGGTACACCCTCCACTGTGCCACCTAGCTGCTCAAGTGCCTTTTCTACCCCACCACTAACCAGCTTCAGATGCACCTCTCACATAATATATATGTCTCTAAATCAGAACCATCATTGTCAGTCATTAGCAGGAAGAGTAGTGAAAGTGTGTACAAAGATTCAATTGCATTATTTGCTCCCCAAAGGGGTTGCTTTTACCAAAGTTTGAGGCTATTTCCTACCCCTGATGCCTTTATTCCTCCATGTAGCAATGGTAAATTGTTTCCCTCAAATTTGTTCGATAGGTTGCATATCAATCCCTTCAGACTTTGGGGTTGTATTCCTTGTTCTTTCCTTGTAAAGCATAACCCTGGCGCCCTAGATGGCATTCTCTTGCCTTCTGCAATTGTGCTAATAAGAGACACTTAGGCTCTGCTTCTTCCCCCAGATACAGAATTAATGAAGCACAAATGCCTGTTATCCAAGATTGGGTGGTTTTGACAAGTGATGGAGTTGATCACAAATGCAAGGTTGTGTTGGAGAGACCCTCTGCTTTGGGGATGTGGGAGGTGAATCAGCCCTGCATTTGAAAAATAAACAGACAAGTTTGATGAGCTCAAATTCATGGCAGAGCTTCTTAATATTTCCTGAGGTCCTAATCAAAGAAGCATCTTAACTGGTCCCAGAGGGAACTAGAGGATGAAAGCAGCTGACGTTGATGCCCACTCTCCCTTGCTTTCTTGCAACTTTTTTTTCTCCCTCTTTCCTTTTCGTCTGTTACTAAAAATATCTTGGCAGGTAAGAATTAGCATCAGGGTGTTCTTTAGTCATAAACAAAAACCCACTGCAAAATATATAAGTCCCTTTAAGATTTTTAACATCTATTAAATTAAAATCAAGGAAATTGACATCGATGGGATGAAAGAAGATACAGCACCTCTAGCTTATGCCAACTAAAAATAAGAATTATTAATGAAGCTCAGCTTTCTTCTGCTGTGCACATTAATTATTTATGATAATAATACTCCACACTGCCATATTAAAGAATTTTCTTCACCCAGCTTCCCAGAAAACTCACATCTTCTAAAAAAACCTCAACATGTTAAGCCTACAAAAGAATGCATTCCTCTCGGTATATTTATTATACTGGAAGATGAATATAGTCTTGGGTTATTAAACTGGAATGAAAAACACATCTTATTAGAACTTACATGGTGATTTTTATTCTCACTAGTTTCATATAAACTTAATGATGCAGACGGCATTTTTGTGCTCATCTATTTTAAAATGGTGCCTGGAGCAAAAAAAAAAAAGCTTCCATTAATGCCAGTTTGGTGTTTCAAATACAATTTGATGTAATTTACTTCAAATCTATGTGAACAGAGAAAGAGAGTGCTGAGTGCATTTTCAAGCTTCAGATGTGGGTTAGCTCATGGCAGTAATTTGTTAAAACACAAGTTTTCTGCAAAAAGTCTAAATTGCTTTTGGTTGTGCAAGGAGAAAAACAGGAGACTGCCTGTCTCCTCACCAAGTTGGTTTTTAGGAGGTAGCATTAATGACAAAAGATCAATTTCAGGTCTAATTCAGTTTTTAATATTTATAAACTGCATGTGGATCATGGCTAATTTCATATAGTTCCATTTGTGATTAAGTATACAAAAATATGTTCATGCATCCAGAGGTTGCATTACTAATAATATGTATGTGAAAACATGCAAATTTGGTGAAGCTGAGTCTTTGTGTGTTTTAGAGCTTGGGGAGAGAGTGTTCATAAGGAAAACACATTTTAAAACATACTCAGAGATTTTTAAAGAAAAAAAAATTAGGTTTTCTTAACTAATCCTTGCCAACCTTGCCTCTGAGAACTTGAAACACCTTTCCCTGAAGGCTGCTTCTAGAAATAAATTGAACCTGGTCTCAATATGGGAGGCTCAGAAGTGGGAGGAATTCACCCTGTGACAAGATCCATTTCTGTTTTTCTGTTGGATTTGCTTATTTGAAGGCTCTCCTCCCTTCTTTGTGCATTCCAGGCTCATCTTCATGTCAGGGGCTAAGCCTTTACATGATGGAAATGTTCACAAAGGCACCTTGAAGCATCTACAATGGTCCAGAATTACTCTACCAAGGCAGCTCTCTAATAGGATTACAAGAGCTACTAATTTAAAGGATCTAATCTCTCTGTTAGAGTATTCCAAAAACAAATAGTTTCTGGAATCTGCTGGTGGAGATCAATAAAAACAAAAGTCAGTCATTTTCTTTGGGCAGTTAAGATGCTCCCTCCACCACAAGGAAAGGTGGTGTAGACATGTTAAGGCTTTCAGTTCTGTTTTCTTGATGGGTTTGTACTCAGCAGTGGGATTCCCCCTGATACTAAATTATGGAGACTTCAAGAGTCTACAATTGCCCAGAATGTTCTAAGCACAGAGAGAAGGAAACATCAGCCAATTCTTGAATTCTTTACTGCCCTGCAGCAACTGAAGGGATATGAAAATAAGGGAAAGGGCCAGGATTAGGAGAGCCTGGAAGTGCTGGCAGGATGTGGTTCTGATTTTAGATGCACTGCTGTGTCTGAACTACAAGAAGATGGAAATGGCAGAGAGAAAAACCCAGAAAACATTATGTAGGCATGCTCTCTGGCTTCTCCCCCAGAACATCTGAGGCCCAGCTTTATTGGATTTTTCTCATACAAGTCAGTTCAAGTGAAATCCAGGACTACACAGAGGGTAGGAAAGCAAATGTGAACTCTTTGATAAATGGGGCTGGAGTAGCTGCACCTCCAAGGCATCAAGGTGGCCCAACGACTAGAGAGAACTGGCCTTGGAGTCAGGAAGACCAGAATTCAAATTTAGCCTCACACACTTACTAGCTATATGACCCTGGTCAAGTCACTTAAAAATCTGTTTCCCTCAGTTTCCTCAACTATGAAATAGATAACAGCACCTAACTTCTCAGGATTAATGGGATAATATTAATAAAGTGCCAGGCACATAGTAGTCACTATATATGTATTTATTATCCTCTCAGCTGTCACAGGTAAAGATATGGAGAGGAAACAGAGGTACATGATGAAGGAGAGAGAATTGGACTTCTTTCATAGGGACAGCAATAACAGGTTATTCTATTTTGCTACAGCTACCAAAGTCCACACACAAGTACTGCAAGGCAGGTGCAGTGGAAAGAACTAGTGTCATATTTTCTAATACGAAAAGTAGAAATTAAACCAAAAGCCAAAGAAAATTAAAGGGCTCATGAAAAAAATTGTCAGCCATATATTTTTTTAAGTTTTCATGATGAAACATGTACCAAAAATCCTTTTTAAAATATATGCATGGTGTGTGTGTACATATGTATGATATATATTTATTTATGTGTACACACACATATGTATACATATATGTACATATATGTATAAACACTTCATTATAATGATGTAGATACAAAGAGTGGAAGTATGGAAAAGTAAATACAAAGTTGGGCTCAAGTGCCACCTCTGACATTTGGGTGACCTTGGATAAGTCACTTAACCTCTTAGTGATCTAGGAATTTGGGCTCTAAGTTACAGAGTAGATGCCTACCCTGGTAAAGAGAGTTTCCTTATTTATACCAATAAAGTCACAGGTCTACTCCATACTCCGTGTGTGTGTGTGTGTGTGTGTGTGTGTGTGTGTGTGTGTGTGATATCTAAAGGAATTAGTCATACAGATGTGAATCTTTTCTTCCCCATAAGGTAAAATTAGCACAAAATGAATTTTTCAAGATTTTTTCATTGTAAAACCAAGTCCATATATAAAACCAAATACAATAAATGGACTATAAAACAGAAGGAGGCCTTGGGACCTACAAGAGCCTTATCCATCTAGCCCTGAAAAGAGCACAAGATTTGGGATCGAATGCAAACTTAGCATGTATTATGAGGCAGCTAGGCAGTGCAGTGGATAGAGCCAGATTGAAATATGGCCTCAGATATTTACTAGCTGTGTGATCCAAGCAAGTCACTTAACCTTGTCTCAGTTTCCTTATCTATAAAACAGGCATAATAATAGCACCTACTTCTCAAGGCTGTTGTGAGGATCAAATGAAATAATAGTTGTAAAACACCTGGCTCATAGTAGACAATATATAAATGTTACCTCTTCTTATTACTATTTCTACAACCTTGGGGAAGTCATTTGACTCTTCTGTCCTTGACAAATCAGAATCATAGATGCTCAGAGCTGGGAGGGATCTAAGAAGCCATCTAGTCTTACCCTTACGTGAACAAGAAATTTCTCCGACATGCCCAGACTTTCTTTGAGGGCCTCAAGTAAGAGTAACCCTAATTGTTGGAAAGATTTCCTTACATGGAGCCCAGATCTGCCCAACACTTCACATAGAACCAATATAATCTCTCTTCACTGTAACTGCCCTTTAAATTGATGTTTTCTCATTGGTAAAATGAGAAGTTTATAATAGCTTATCTTTCCAACTTGAAATTTTTTTTCATTAATGACTGAGTGGTTCCTGAGAGGAAGTGTGGTGCAGAGGACTGAGATCTACCTGGGAATTAGGAGGATCTAGGTTTAAGTCCTTTATCTGCTACATACTAGATGTATGACACCAGGCAAGTAACTTGACCACCTTTAGGCCCCAAGCACTCTCTAGCTTTGTGACTGAGGACAAGTCATTTATTATCTTTGCCTCAATTTCCTTAACTATAAGACTACACAGTTTCAGAGAATTTTGTGATTTACATTGGAAAAGAGAGTTTCCTCACTGGGATTTCCAAACAATAATTAAATTAAAGATCTGGTTCCCAAAAACAAAGGAGAAAACTCATAAAACATTGTTTTCTTGAATAATGATTATGTATTTGGATCATAACTTTAGAAAGATTACAACTTTTTCTTGCACTCGAGGATTTGTATGTCTGTGTTTCCATCAAATACATACTGTTCTATGTTTTTCTTTTCTGTCTTGCACATTTTTCACCCTCTACTCATAGTTCACATATAAAGGGACTTTCTCACTGGGAATTACCTATAATTAATGAAATCACCAGTTCAGTCCCAACCAAACACACACAAACTTACAAGTCACTCACAAAACAGCCCACTACCACAAATATAGAAATAGTCCCAAATTTCTTCATGCATTGGGTCATATGATTAGAGATAGAACTGTGGGTGCAAAGTTGAGTTTTGTCTTGGCCCTTTGTTAGTATACCTTGAACAGTATAATCTGTGTCTGTAAACATAAGACAAAGGCTTCTGAAACAGACATCCAGAATATTTATTTCCCTTTTTGCAACCCAAAGTCTGTATTACCTTGTTAATCTACTTCATGCTGTGGCTACAGACAAATTCTTGTCTTTGAGACTGTCCTGTGCCATAGGTCAGTCTTATCTGCCATTTATGCTACATATGATAATAGTAAGAGAGTGTGAAAAAGTGACATCTCTGTGAAGTATTCCTGAGAAAAGAAAAATCCATTTAGATTCATCAAAACATCTACTATAAAAAGAGGGAAAGATTCATGAAAGCTATTCATATCATTTTTGTTTTTCACAAGTAAAGATGACTTTGAGGTTCTGGGGCTTATTTTCCATGGCTAGAGAGAGATGATCGCCTATTCTGTCTTTTCTTCAGGAAGTAGTGACAGATGTTTTGTAAATAGATCATTAAGTGGGAAGCCATTAATAGGTAAGATTCACAGATTTGAGAGCTGGAAGGGACCACAGTAGTCATCTCATCCCACCTATATACAAGAAAATTCACACTAAGAAAAGGGAGAAGAAAAACCTCACACAAAACTATATATCCTCACGTACTCAAATGGATCCATGATCTCAATTCACAATTTCCTTCCAACAATACACATTACAACCCATGGATGCCTGCCTGTCCTCTGTGATTCTCCTTCATATCCTCCCAAATGTTGACCATGTGCTGGTAGCCTTCTCCTGACATTGAGAGGGTACTACTAGGCTTCTTTGGCTATCTACCTGTCATCCTTTGCTCCCTCCACATGCGTAGCTTGGCTTCTTTTTTAAAATTCTATTTATTTTATTTTTAATTTATGAAATTAAACAAGCATTTCTATAATAGTATAATAAAAAGGATGATTGCACATGAAATCTATTATATACGTCTTGATATTCCTTATAAATATATAATAAAGTCATCAAATAAATTTCTTTTTTTCCCCTTTTTTCTTCCCTCTCCCTCTTATGCTAGAGATGGCTACCATTAGACACAGCTATGTGTATGTATATATATATATATACATATATATACATATATATAAAGCTATATATGTGTGTATATGTAATTCTATGTATATACGTAAAATCATTCTATATATACTCATATTTATTAGGGAGTTTCAAATGAAGAATTCAAAACAATTTATAGTCTCCTGGAAAAATGCTCTGTATCATTATTGATTAGAGAAAGGCAAACAAAAAAAACCTCGAGGTGTCATTTTACATCTATCAGATTGGCAGCTTGGCTTCTAGGCATCTAGATAGCCCAGTGGCTAAAGTGCTGAACTCGAACAAAGAAGACGAGTTAGAATCCTACCTGAGATTCTTACTAACTGCATGACTCTGGAGAAGTCTTTTGACCTCTATCAACTTTTATTTCTCCATCTGTAATATAGGGATGATAACAGCACCTACTCCACATGGTTGTTTTGAGGACTGACTAAGCAAAATATATTTTTTAAAAAGCTCTTTACAAACCTTGAAATTCTAAATAGATGCTAGCTATTATTATTATCTTCTTTTCCTGTCAAACAATTATTTGATAACATCCTTTCCTTTTACTCTTCTTTGGAGATCAGCAAAAGTGTCCTAGACACAATCTAAATCACATTCTAGATGAATATTACAGCTGATAAAGAATTATCCATCTGCCCCACCTAGGACTGACAGTACCTGTGTGACCAGGAATGAGTCATATTTGTTGAATTGAAATGTTTGCCATTGACTAGCTACAATTTCAGAGGACCCATGATGAAACATTCTTTCTACCTCCATTCCTTACAGAAAGATGATGCAGATTGAGGTACAGAATAAGACATACTTTTTTTGGACACAGTCAATGCAAGAATGGATCTTACTTAACTATGAGTATTTTTTACAATGATTTTGTTTTTCTTTTCTTTTTCTTCAAGTCAGGGAGTAGAGGGAAGCAAGACAGAAAGAAATAGATTTTTGTTCATTAAAATGATATTAAATTGAAAATATAATGCAACAAAATGTTCAAAAGAGAATTGAAATGATTGCTGAATCTTTCTGCAGCTGTTTCCTCTTCTCAAAAATGGGAGTATTTGCAGTACCTAAGATACAGGGATTGTTTGGACTGAAGAATTATAGAAACCTTAAGTCTCTACATATCCAAACAAACATGCAAATTCTTGTTGTTTTGTTGTTACTGCAGTATCTTTGTCACAGGAGATCTGCCAAATTGAATTGTACCCAGGAAATGTCCCCAAGCCTATGACCAAGCTGCATGCCATCTCCCTCCTTTAGAAGATTGGGGTCAGGGAGTAAGAAGCTGCATTCAGTGTTGCAAAATTCTAAGATGGGGGAAATTAGACTGAAAGCAAGATCAAGAAAATTCCTAAAGATGATCTCTATTACGCTCCAGACATGAATCCCTATGAATATGCCTCTAAATGACCTTTCAAAATGTATCAACTGCATCTGTCTATGACAGAGGTTCTTAATCCTTTTGCAGTCTAATAAAATCAGTGGGAGAAGTGGGAGAACTTTTTCTGGAGACATAGAAACCTATCTTTTCCATGCCTAATTTTTTGTGACTAAGTTAAAAGTCAGTCTGGAGAAGGAGAAGTACCCTGTAAATGCAGGGTTTAAATTCAACAGGGAGACATTTGGAATATGTTGGTGGGAGAGTTAGGTTTGAGGAGAAAGGTCTAGGAAATAGATACTTAGAATGTTGCCAAGAAGTGACGCGATCTGCCTAATACTTTAAAACCGCTGAAGACGCATGGCCCTGCTTAGCAGACATGAGGCTGCCATGCTGTCTTTCTAGCAGTGGAGAAGAGCAGGTGGAACAGAAGGGGTAGTCTAACATTTGTAGATTTACAAAACTTTTAAGGTTGATATATATTATGAATGTAATAGAATACTATTGTTCCATAAGAAATGATGAACAGGTGGGTCTCAGAAAAACCTGGAAAGACTATGTGAACTGAGACTGAATGAAGTGAACAGAACCAGGAGAACATTGTAGAGAGTAACTGCCACATTGTGCAATGATTAACTTTGATAGACTTAGCTCTTCTCAGCAATGCAAGAATCTAAAACAACTCTAAAAGACCCATGATGGAAAATGCCATCCACGTGCAGAAAAAGAACTGTGGAGTCTGGATGCAGATTGAAGCAGACTATTTGATCTCTCTCTTTTTTGCTGTTGTTTCTTCTTTCTTGCAGTTTCTCCCATTGATAGATAGATAGATAGATAGATAGATAGGTAAAAACATATATATATATATATATATATAACATAGACTATGTCAAATTGCATGCTGTCTTGGGGAAGGAGGAAGGGAGGGAGAGAGAAAACTTAGAACTCAAAATCTTATAGAAGGGAAAACTAAAAACAAATAAATAAATTTAAAAAAAATGATATTCTTTCATTTGACCACCCCTCACAGCAAATGACCCTGTGAGGTAGGTACTCTTATTATCACCATTTTATAGATAAGGAAACTGGGAACGAAAGAATTTAAGTGAATTGCTCTGGGTCACACAGCCAGTAAGTGTCTAAGGTAGAATTTGAACTCAGATCTTCCTAACTATCCACTACACCAGAGGTGTCAAACAATCAGCTCACAGGTCACATTGCCGTGGCAACATTCCTAAGCCAGATTTAAATGTAATTGGGCAATATTGAACAAAATAAATAAAGCTATAATAGAATGAAGAAAATGTTAATTCAACCATACCTTCTTTTCTAGTTTCCATTTGTGAGATAGTAGTCAGAAGATACATCACAATCCAGAGGCATAGAAGAGAAATTTTCCATTTGTGAAGTTGATTGATCTACCCAGACTTCAAATGCAGGATCTTATTTTCTCTAGTACCAGGCCCTGACCATATGATAGCCATGTGAACTGAGTATATATTTGTTTCCATGTTGTCTCTAGATTGTAAGCTCCTTGAGGGCAAGGATTGCCCTTTCCCTCCTTTCATATCCTCAGCGATGATTAGCTCAGTGCCTGGCACATAATAGGTTTTTAATAAAGGTTTATTGATTGATTATTATATGTTCGAGCATATGGATTCTCTGTGTGCACATGCATACAATCCTAAATCTTAGTTACCTGTCTTTTTCTCCAATTGAATCATTGGCAAGGTACTAAGAAAGTCATTCAGTTTTGTGCAATGTAACCCCCTCACCACTCTGCATGCACATAAATAAATCATTAACCTTTCCTATTGATTGTTACTAAGAATGTTCATAGTACCTGTACACAACATTTGCAAAGGGCTTCATCAGTTTTCATTATTTATTCACAACAACGTACCACCCTTATATAAAGAACAGACTCAAAGATTTGAACTGATCAAACACTAAACACATTACTGCATAGCTCCATGGGAAGAAAGGGGATCCCATTTTTTGTCTTGGGTATTGAAAACCTGATCTAATAAATTTCAACTGGGAGTCACACAGGAAAGGGAGAAGACAGAAGTGTCTGGGAGAATTTCAAATGGAGCCATTGGGAAGAGGCTGTCAGAAAAGTCTGCATCCATCATGAAGCCAAGAAGTCCATTCTCTACTGCCATGTTGTTTTCACATATGATACTTTTTTATGATATGCTAAAGATATGCCTCTAAATGACCTTTCAAAATGTATCAACTGCATCTGTCTATGACAGAGGTTCTTAATCCTTTTGCAGTCTAATAAAATCAGTGGACCCCTTCCCAGGATTATGTTTTTAAATAATTGAAGTAAATGACAAATTTCAGTTAATGATTAATACAAATGAAAAAGTAATTTTTCCTCATCCAAATTCATGGGACTCCTAAAATCTAGTAACTCTTGGTCTGTGATAATGGTCATAGATATTAGGGTGTTCCAGAGATCATGTAATCCAATCCCCTGCTTTCAGATAGGCAGGTCTTATATTTACTGTTTTATAGAATTGGAATCCGGTCCTAAGGCAGACCAAAAACTAATATGATCTTGGGCTGCAATAATAGAGACACAGTGTCTAGAACATGAGAAGTGATAGTACCTTTGAACTGTGTCCTGATCAGGGCACATCTGGAGCATAGAACTCAATTTCCAGTATCACATTTTAGAAAGGACAATTGGCAAAATTGGAAAGTAACTGGAAAAAGGTAATCAGAAGGGTGAAAGGGCTGGCAATAATGACAAGATTCACTGAAGGAATTAGAGAGAGAGAGGAGAGACATGATGGGTGTCATATAGAAGAGGGATTAACTTTATTCTGTTTAGGCACAGATGGAAATAGGCAGAAGAACCACATTTGGACTTGGTGTCAGAAAAATTAGCAATTAGTGCTTCAAAACAATTAAGTGAATCAGTGGATAAAGCACCAGGGCTAGAGTCAGGAAGGCTCACCATTATGAGTTCAAAACTGACCTCAGATACTCAATAGCTGTGTGACCTTGAATAAGTCACTTAACCATGTAATGAGCTGGAGAAGGAAATGACAAACCACTCCAGGATCTTTGCTAAGAAAACCCCAAATGAGGTCACAAAGAGTCAGATATAATTGAAAACAACTGAACAACAGACAACAAATCATCACTGAAAGTACCAGTATCACAAAGATAAAAATAGAAACTAGAATTTACGTACTGTTTTCAAGTTTGCAAAGTATTCTATATACATTATCTAATTTATTCTTCACAGCAATCCTAGTGATATAGAAAATACACGTATTTTGATCTGGGGAAACTGAGGCTAGAGAGATTAGGTAATTAACCCACGTTCACGTAAGTATTCAGGGGTAGAGGTGGGATCTGAGTTTCTTTCCAACCCTGGCATTCTGTGATTCTGCAATTTGACCACAATTATTTGGTATTGTCTTGCTAGAGTGGGGGTTGCCAAACACAAAATCCTGAGATTATTATTGAGTACACTGAAGCCCACTCATTATTATTGAAAAGCAAAGGAATTTTTAAATTGCTTTTTTTCTAAACCCCTGGCAACTGAATAAGATGGTAAAAAGGATCTCATCATGTCTGACACTTCTTTAGAAGAGATAGATATAGTTGATTCCTTCAAGACTCGGAGTTAGCCTTGTTCCTAGTTCACCTTGGAGGATTATTTGGTATGAACTGATCATTTCTGCCAAGTCAGACAAGGTCAAGATTTAGGGAAGCCTAAGAGATCTCACCACTAAAAAAAACCTCTGTATTTTTCCCCTTCTAACTAATTAACAGTCTGAGAAAGCCTTACCGGGGAATATGCCACGTGAGTCTGGTTTTAATGAGGTAGACAGATTAGATAGATAATAGATAGATAGATAGATAGATAGATAGATATGTTAACAGATATCTCTGTCTTTAATGAGCTATATAAGTATGCATGTCTACATATACAGGCATGTGCATACATGGATGTACACATATGTGCATAGATGTCAGTATATACCTTTATCTTTCTAACCATCTTTCCTCGGTACCCATTACCTATATATACTCTATTCTTTGTTCATACCTCTCCCCCATGTCTCCTTCCTCAGGCCACTGGCCCCACGATGTGTACTTGGTTGGTTTTTTCCATGCTTTGATAGAAGAATTGGAAGTTTCAATAAACAGTTTTTATATATATATATATATATAACCATATATATATGGCTATATATAGGTATATTCAGCATATGGAGTGCTAATGAAGTGACTGAAAGACATCAAACCTCTTGGTATACTTGGTATACTTTGGGAAATAAGGACAATTTCCCATTTGGGAATGAAGGTTTGATTAGGTTCTAGAGGAAATTGATGCCAAGCTAGAGCATTTTGCATTATATATCTTTAAATTCATTTCCCTTTTCTCTTGACAACTCAAAGTGTCTTTTCCTCAGTTTTCATCACCCCCCTCCCCCAAAATGGAAGGAAGAGATATCAGTTAAAACAAAGTTATAAGGATTGAGATCCTACTAGATAATACAAAATTAGAGATTCTATCATTGGTAAAACCACAGTATAAATGCCTCAAAAGCAGCAAACTGTTTCATTTGTGTCCTTGTGATTCCCAGCACTGAACACTGTGCCTAACACATAGTAGGGGCTTAATAAATGTGTGATGATTGATTGAATGATAAATCGTTAATCCCTGATTTTCCATGTTGTCTTGCTACCACTGAATGGAGAGATGGAGAGATAAACTGCTTTGTGAGGGTGTGGCCACACAAGTTCAGAACATGGGTGCTGCCTTCACTCTGTTCTGCTGTTGCTGTGAGTTAGTTAAAAGACTAGTTGCTGTCAAATTCTCTAATTTGAGACTCATCTTACAACGAAGTATATATGCTGATGAAAAGCTGCTTTTGTAGCAGAGAGACTGCTAATTGTTTGATTATACAGGTCTTCACATTAATGAAGCACTATTCCATGGATTTGGAGCATGGCGTGCAACCAAATTACCACCCCAGCACTCAAGCTGTGAAATCTGATTATTCATTAGCCAGTCAGTGAGTGGTACAAACATCTTTTCTTTTTTCAAACCATCACATGGGAATGACTGCTGGGTTTTTTTTTTAATTCCTTTAAGAATATGAGTTTGGATTTGTTTTGTGTAGGGGGATGGGAAGCAAGGGGGGCAATAGTGTTACAACAAGAATTGTCTACACAACACTTTATTAATGAGCACTGATAAGTGTGTTCTAAGAAATAGGCTATTGTATGAGTGGACATTTCTTGTGAAACTGGGCCCTGGGCATCTCATTCAGCTTCCAATTTAGCTCTATCTTGGGTCTCCCTTGAGCATCGATCCAATGGGCAATTGTGGCTCACTGAATGGACTGGGATTCAACTGGATCCAGTCTAATTGATGAGTTAGTACAAGGCAAGTGATATCACAGAACGTAGTTCACACTGCATCTGTTTCTGTAAGGAAAACTTGGGTAATTACTGCAGAGTATAATCACTGGGTTAAGAATGCCAAATCATCCTAGTGTTTTGTTTTGTTTTTTGAGGGGAAAAATGATCATGTCATTTAAACTTTTTAAAAATCACATATGCCCTCTCCATCTAAAGCAAAGGCTGAAGGGGATTTAAGTGTGACAGATTTAAAGAGCTTCCTTCCTAAACATTTCTATGCCCACATAGAAAGTCAAAGGAAGAATCCTAGCTACAATCATTCTATTTATAAAAGCTAGTAGCATCAGGTTTCTGACTCAGATGCTAGGAATCCCTTCTTCAGCACTGAGGAAAGGTACTGACACATTTGGTAAATGGGATTATCTCTAATGAGATTACACACAAAGTGATTAAGATGTGAATTGACACCCCCTAGGAGAGGCAAAGAGATTCCTGAAACAGCAGAAAGCAAAGGTGGTTGAAGTGGAAGGAGGGACTCCTCAAAGGAAACTGGGCATTTATATTTTGGACCCAGCACTAAGATGGGGGTGGGGTGGTGTAATGGGAATGGGAAGTTGAAGATATTCCTTGCCCTTTAATAGACCTAGGGAGGAATTTGAAGACTTTCCCTACTTTGAAAGTAAACTCTGCCCCCTAATAGACTAAATGTGGTCACATGGAGCCTGTGCCAGAAGGAGTTTGCTGAAGGGAAGCAGAACCCACAGGAAGCTGGGAGTCAGAGCTAGAGAGATGGTGGGAGAGAGAGGAGGTTCAGGCAAGGAGTCAGATAGGCTCATGAGTAGATATTGATCTAATATTGGTTTGTGGGAAGGCTGAAGGATGGCATGGTTTTCTGTGCTGTTATGACTTGTTAATTTCTTTACTATTATGATGGAAACAGCTTATGGTTTTGGGATTCAGTTTTCTGGTGTCTAAATAAATGCTTTGTTTCTACCCTCTATATGAAGAGTTTGTTATACTTTGTGATTGAACATCATGCAATATTTATAGTCATGGTCTTTATCGTGATTGTGTGCTCTGTAAATATTGCACTGGCACTACAGGTGGTGAGGATGAATCTTTCTTTCTATGATGAACTCATCTATTAAGATGAGTCCACCATTGATACAACCCTGGCTATAGAAGACCTTGAATAACATAAAATTTAGTAGCTCCTCTCCTCACTCATGAAGCATGTCTACAGTGTCTATCTGGTATCCTATGTCTTACGTACCATAATACAAATAGCCCATTGACCACCAAAGAAAATAGCCAAGGGGATGATTTGCTAATATTGAGTCATGTAAAGTTAATAATGGAAGGGGTTTTAGGAATCATCTACTCTTAGGATAGGCTGTAGAGCATGGAGGTATCAGAGATAATCTGGTCCAACTCCTTCATATTACATATGAGGAATCTGAGACCTGGGAAGCTGAAGTGACCTGTGATGATCATAAGAGCCATGACTGTCATCCAGCTCCACTAATGCCTGAGTGAAAAAGGATAAGAAGAAGGTAACAAGAAGGGGGAGGAATAAACATTGAAGAGGAGAAGGCAAATATAAGAACAGGAAGGTGAGTCCACTGCTAGGCAGATACTAAGTAGGTTAATAATAAAAAACAAAAGCCTTATAACAAAATATTTGTACATGCAGAAGAAATGGAAATAAAGTTGATATTCACTGACTGAGGAATGACTAAATTAATTATGATATTTGAATATAAAGGAATATTACTGTACTATAAGAAACAATGAGGGCAGCTAGGTGACACAATGGATAGAGTGGCACTGGTTATGAATGAAAATCATTAACCTCTTATTCTATAGGGGTTATTTTAGTCTCTTTGGAAGCAAAGAGACACACTTTCTCATGGGGAACTAACTACAAAGTGACTTCAACTGAAGACAGAAAACATTGAGTATTATGGAGTGTCAAGTTTTGCTTCCTGCTGTCTTGCTATCTTCCCAGATCACTGTTAGTCACTTTTTAGTCAGAAGACTTAAAATGGATCTTTGATAATACTTATCTAACCTAACAAAGATGTGGCAAAATGTCACTAATGAATATTGTAAAAATACTCAAGAACCTGCTTTATCATTTGTGTTCAAGATTTTTGCCAAGGAAGAAGTTCTTGATACTACTAGCAACGGGAGTAAATTAGGAGCACCTTTGATCTTCTAGACTGGAGCACTTAAAAAAAAAAAAACAAGCATTAGCTTGTTTAATAAATAAATATTAATAAATAAATAAATATACCCCCCCCTTGTTCTATTTCTTCCCCTCCCCATTAACAATAAAAATCATGAAAAACAACATTCAAAGTCTAGTAAAAAAATTCTCACCATGGAAATTTCCACATGTTCAAAAATGTATATCTCATTCTACATTTTAAGTCCATTATCTCTATGAGGAAAGAAATGGTGGCATGTTTCATCTTCTGTACTTACGGTTTATCATTGCATTGATCAAAGTTTCAGTCTTTCAGAATTGTTTTTCTCTTATAATGCTGTAACCTTCATGCTTATTGAATATATTTTAAGGTTTTCTGTTCCATGAATACTTTTAAAGCAAGTAGCTAGAATTGAAACTATAAAATTACCCTCAATCTTAAGTCCTAGAAAGTGTGCTATTATATGACAGCTATATATACACCACATTGACATTGTAGGATATCTTAAGGTAATAAATAATAGTCATATTTTTATAATTCACAAAGATCTTTTTCCATAGCCTTTTGAGGTAAGTAGTATAAATACTATTCCCACTTTAAAGATGAAAAAACTGAGGCTGAGAGTTGATAAGTAACTTTCTAAAGGTCACACAGTTAGTAAGTGGCAGAGCAAGGACTCAAATCTGGGGAGTTGTAGTTGTTTGTTCTTTGTTTTTGAAGAGGACCAAACTTAATAAGTGGCAAGCACATGTAGCCACTTCCATCAATCAACAAAAGCATGTTGTACTGAAAAGCATGCTTTAAGAAGTCAGAAGACCTGAGCTTGAATTCTAGCACTACTATTTAATAATGGAGTGACCTTCAACAAGTTACTTAAGCCTCTCTCTGATTCATCTAATTTCTTCCACTGTAATATAAGATCTTACTAGAGTGGTGTCAAACTCAAATAGAAACAACCTATGATCATAAGGATCCCTACAGCTGCATATTGACTTAATTTTAAAATGTAATATATTATTGGTACTTTAATTTATATTGTTAGATATTTCCCCATTATACTTTAATCTCGTTCCTCAGCACTCAAGGTCATGCCCTGCATGTTTGACACTTCAATACTAAATGACCATTAAGGGTCTTTCTATCTCTACATCTATGATCTCATGATCTACCTCACCAGATCTCTTTTATACCATCAAAACGTTGATTGTCCTCCATCCTTAGTGCTCATTAATAATATAATTGTGTTATAGGTTTAGAACTGAAAAGGACCTCAGTATTATCTATTTCAAGCCCCTTATTCTATAGCTTAGAATATTAAAGCATAGAGATTCTCAGTGATTTACCTTGCTGTTTTTTATCCTTCTTTTTCAGAGAACCAATGACTTCACAGGTAATGTCTTGACTGTGCATGAATTGGATTTAAGTGAGGCCAATTTACACAAAGTCTTCAGCCTTTGTCTTCCAGTCATCAAAGTTCAGTGGCAAGACAAAAGTCAAGATGACTGGCAATGGCCCAAGATGCAGTGGATGACGTTGCCATTTTCTATGTCTGACCAAGCTTTACACACTGCCCAGTACCTACTCCAGCTGCCTTCATAGCTGTTGGAACAGATTGTTCTCATCTGCCCATCTTACCAGGGAAAGTCTTCACATGCTTGGGGTAGACGTCCATCTACCTCACTGATGGATTTATGGCCCATCAATTGCCTTCAACCTGGTTTAGCTCATCTGCCCAGAGGGTCTATCAGATGTGGTCATCGCTCATGCTATAGCTTCTTGAAGCAACAGGTAAGAGTTGGATGAAAGGTGGACACCAACTATGGATGAGCAGCCCTGAAAAGGGCTCAGCAGCCCACACACCAGACTTGCTAGTCCTCCCAAATAAACTCCAAAGTCACAAAACTACGAATTGGCAGAGTTGGGATGTTAACTCAAATTCTCTGACTCCAAATCCAGTGTTTCCTTTTCTCCAAAACACTGTCCTACAGTGAGGACCCCAACACCCTTTTCTTTTTTCCTTATTTTTAATTCTTTTTTTTCTTTTTGGAGGGGGAAGGCAGGGCAACTGGGATTAAGTAACTTGCCCAAAGTCACACAGCTAGTAAATGTTAAGTGTCTGAGGTCAGATTTGAACTCGGGTCCTCCCGACTCCAGGGTGGGTGCTCTATTCACTGTGCCACCTAGCCACCCCTTTCCTTATTTTTAAATTGTTAATAATGATACTACACTTTCATTAAAATGAATATTATGTATAACTTTATGAACATTTTTTCTAAATCTATCCTTAATTATAGAACATACGATTTCTTTTAATTTTCTTTTAAATTAAATTATGTCTTTTTGGGGGTGGCTAGGTGGCACAATGAGTAGAGCGTCAGCCCTGGAGTCAGAAGGACCTGAGTTCGGATCCGGCCTCAGACACTTAATGAACACACACACACACACACACACACACACACACACACACACACAATTATGTCTTTTTCAATGAAAATTCACCTTCTCTCCCTTTCACCTCCTCCCACATACCCATTTCCAGAAGATCTCTTTTGCCACTTGAGTAACAGTACCTTATGTACTGGTAAAAAAAAAAAAAAGTCTATCAATCAATTAATCAGTCTATTATGTACCAAGTACCTGTTAGGTCATGGAGATGCAAAATTAAAAAAAAAAAACCTCAAGGAGTTTACATTCTACCATGAGACACTATATATGTATGTATATATAATCTATAAAGAATATATTAATAAATTCAGGTGAAGACTGGGTGAGTAACTGAGGAGAAAGCCTTCTGTACAGCCATGTTGGTCTGGTAGAGAGCTTACAGGAACCCAAATAAGGAAATGTCTCAAAATCCTGGAACTATTAAAAAAAAAGACAGTGTTGAAGGATATGTTGACATTAAACACTTGAGGAAATGTAGCACTATTGGTGAAGTTTCCCGTCACAGGCAAAAGCTAGATATTGGAAAAGGCTCTACAGAGCTTATTAAAGGAAATACTCCACTGGAAGTAGCCTTAAAAATCACTTACCAGACTTGAAGTTTAATTAACCTCTAATTGCTTAGTGTTTGGCTAAGACCTGCCACCAAAATACAGAAAGCCAAGGAGTGTGCAATAGCTGTGATGAAAATATTTTATTCAAACAAATTGCTTTGATTTCCTGTGCTTATTCTTAAAAACACATTCTCCCCAAATCTCAGTGTTTCAGTAAGAGCATGATACATGTACTAAGAAACTATGAAATCTTCATACTCAGCTTCTGATGAATGAAATTGAATGTATATCCAGGAGGAATCAGTCAAAAATCATGAATTTGGGATCAAAGACTATTAGATCCAGATTAGGGGTTAGAGATTATCCGACCCCTCCTTTAGCAAAAGAGAAAGAATGAAGCATAGATCAAGTAAGGACCTTGGTCAAGGGCAGAGCCAAGACTAGAACCTATATGATACATCTGGTCCAGTGTATGTGTGTGTGTGTGTGTGTGTGTTTGTGGGTATGTACATACATGCATTTTCTTGCTATCCTTTGATACTTTAAAAAGCTATAGTTTCATGAGTGTTGGCAAAATGGAAAGAGAACTGCATCTGGAATAAGAAAAACTGATACTTGTTAGCTGTGTGGCTTTGAGTAAGTTACTTAACCTTTCTGGTCCTCAATTTGCCAAACTGAAAATTAGGGACTTGGAACTGATGGCCTCTAAGGTTCATTTCTGCTCCATATTATGATTATATGATTCCTTCCACCACCCCCATAATGATAATAACAATAATAATGATGCCAACAACAAAGTAACAATAATACTAAAAATAAGCATTTATATTACTATATATACTACTATATATACAATATGCAATATATAATACTACATAATAATACAGTATGTGGAAGATACTATATATAGTATAATGCTATATGTACAATATAATACAACATATGGAAAATACAATATATAATACGATATATTAATACTGTATTATAACAGTATTATAATGCTAAATATACAATATTTAATATATCATATATTATGTAATATTAGATATTATGTGATATATAATACAATATAATAATACTATACATGGAAGATACAATATATAATAAAATGTTATATATACAATATAATATTACATATGGAAAATATATAATACAATATAATACTATAGGTATAATACAATATTATAATATTAAATATACAACATATAATACTATATACAAATACAATATTATAATACCATATATGGGAAATATAATATATACTATTATATATAATACTATCATGCTGTATATGTAAAAATAGTATGTACTATAATATAATAATACTATATATGCAAGATATAATATTTAATACCGTATAATAATACTTAGCACTTTAAAGCTTGGAAAGCACTATAAATAAGTTATCTTTTTAAAATATAGATAACATCTCTGTGATTATGGTCAAACAGCTAATTTTTGACTGACCTGGATAGTATTTCATCATATAAGCTGGAGGAACTCTCACTGAGGTGTTGGTATGATTCCTCTGCCTCCACAACCTCTTTTGCTTTCATAACCTTCTCTCCATTCAGTCAACCACCACCCTAGTTCATGAATTGTTATTTGCACTGCTGCATTATCTCCTAACTGGTCTCCCTGCTTCCAGAATCATCCCTCTCCAACAAATCTGCCACCCACCTTCCAAAATAAACTTCCTGAATGAAAGTAATGGACATTTTACTCCTTTGATGAAAAGTCTTTGGTGGCCTCCTTTTTGACTCTTGTTTAAAACACAGATCCCTTAGTTTGGCATTTTAAAGCCTGCCATAATTTGGTTCTAATCTACTTTTTCAGATTTTTAAAAAAATATTTTATCCCTTATAATCTAGGTTCTAGTCAAACTGGCCTATTTGCTGTTCCCTGTGTTCAACCCACCATCTCCTATGTCCATGCCATTTTGGAAGCTGTTCACTATGACTATGTCGTACCCACCCATCCCATCAGAGTTTCCTTGAAAGCTACCCCAGGCTCAAGATACGTTGTAAGTGGGGCGGCTAGGTGGAGCAGTGAGTAAGAGTGCCAGCCTCGGAGTTGGGATGACCTGGGATCGAAACCGGCCTCAGAAAATGAGCACCTACACATAAATAATGACTAGCCATGTAACCTTGAGCAAGTTACTTAACCCCAATTGCTTTAAAAAAAAAAAAAAAGATACATTGTAAGTGTGTGCCAATATCCAGTCAAAATCTAGCACCCATGAGCACCTCTTCATGTCTTGCTTTTGCCAGCCAACTCAAGCACATAATAGTTCAAAGAAAAAGCTATTTAATTAAATAAGATAGTGCAATAAATGACCAGAAATATTTCCCCTATAAATACATATATGAATTCCCCATAGGAGAATATACAACCAGTGAGAGAAAGGATGTATGTGGGAAACACTTGTGACCAGGGAACATGTAGTTGGGCAAACTGAGTAGGGAAAATATATGACCAAGACACACATATTCTCCTGTACTAGGACAATTCATGCCTCTCAAGATGAAGAGAAACTGCTATCTTCTGGTGACGTCATCTCTTAGGGCAAGCTGCTTTCTATGTTAAACTGAGGTCCTTTGCTTCTGTTTCCTCTGCTGCCCTCTAATAGATGCCCCTGCTGCCAGGCATCTCTGCTGAGATGCTACTTTCTGGTACCCTCTGCTATGCAGTGTCTTCAGATCCTGGGCCTCAGTTTGTTGCCATCAGCTGGAGTGCAGCTTTTGGAAAGTCTTTCCATTCAGGGAGCTCTTTCATGCATAGCTCAGAGCTATATAGTCAAACACAGCCAGGTAGCTGCTGAAGACAGCAGAAAATCTCATGCCAGGATTATGTTCTTTGAGCTGCTTTCCCTCTTGGAGCAGCTAGAAGTGCCCCCTCTGGACTCGCCAATGTCATTTTTTAAAGGTTTTGCTGTGATCACTGACAAACTGGAAAAAGACATTCAGCAACTTTGACCTATACTACTGCAACCAGGGGGTCTCATCACCCTGAAGCTTCTGATCAAGAAAATAAGAGAGAATATAGAGGTTCAGATCCAAGTGGCAGAGCATATTGGGAAAAAACAAAAACCAACTTCAGTTAAACAGGCCATCAGTATTGCTGGCTTCCCACAATTCATCATTGAATGTGTCAAACATATCTCTATGGTCATGTTGGAGAGTCTCTACCAGTCTCTTCCAAAGGGTACTATCATCATGTATTGGCCTAAGCCATCCAGCTCTCCAGTCAGCTTTGCAGGTGCTCAGGTAATGTGTAGCACAAGCAGAGATAGGGTGAGGGTTCCCCATGCCACCCTATTCACGTGTGTCCACCCTAACCTGGAGGGACCACATCTAAAGGACTTCACCATTCAAGAAGAGTATATCATTCAACATTCAGATCTGATGAAGGTGTACCAATTGTCAATGACACATGACAAGGTATAGTGGTATTGAATCTAGCTCTCCAGTGGTGAAATACTATTGGGCAGATTTGGATGCACCTTCCCAGATTGCTTCTCAGGAACTCACCATTATAAATGATTCTTTTTGGTTGCACAACTGTGTATGGGGAGATGGGGGAGATCAAGGCATTCAGATCAAAATGACCAAGACAGAGGAAGGATCTGTTGATAGACAAATGATAATCAATGATGTTTGGGGTTCAAATCAAAATGAACAGTCTAGGGAAAGGATCTAGGCAGGTTGCCATCATTGGATCTGATGCCAGCATTGGCCTGACAGAGAATCTAATCAATATCAGTATTTCCTCAGAGACTGGTGGCTTGATGAGCAGCTAGAACATGTTTGGGGATGTTTTGTGTTTTGGGGATATAGGATAATAATTTTTTCTGTTTTATGATTGAAATCTAAGAATTGAATATTAATATATTTCAGGTTAGTTTTATAATATCAGGAATTTTTCCAAAGGGGAAAGAAATGAACCTTATGTGATTTGGTGATAGAATTGTTATACCTCTGTCCCTTTAAAACAAGCAGAAACCATACTTAAGATAACAACAAAGGATCAATATGAAGCTGTAGTATCAAGAGCCCATAACGTTTCTGCTCACCTTACAAATCAAGTTGGACAAGCTTAAAGAGCCAAGGTGAGCCCCTCCTTCATTCCCTTATTCTACATCCCTGCCTTTGTTATTTATGCTAACCACCTAGAAAAAACTGACCTAACTGTAAGTTCTTCCCCTTCATCTCTTAGAATCTCTATGGTTTGGGTTTTATTTAAGCTTATATACTACTTCTTGCAGAAAGGTTTTCTTGATCCTATTGCCAGTTAGCAGTTAGTGGTCGTTCTCTTCTCAAATTATTTCTATTCTTATCTTTATCCACTACACTGTCTTCAGGGTGAAGATCTTGTGTGGCCATCTAGGTCATTGAGTGTGGCCTTTTGACTGAGTCCAAGCTTTATTGAAAAAATACTTTTATTATGGGTATTTGTTCTGTGAAGTTTGGATTCTATTTTCTTTTCTTTTTTTTTCTTTTTTTTTTTGGAGGGCAATTGGGGTTAAGTAACTTGCCCAAGGTCACACGGCTAGGTTTTTTTTTTTTTGTTTGTGTTCGTTAAGTGTCTGAGGTCGGATCCGAACTCAGGTCCTTCTGACTCCAGGGCTGAAGCTCTATTCACTGCGCCACCTAGCCGCCCCTGGATTCTATTTTCTAATGTAGTAATATCTCAGGCAATTCTCTAAAGCCATAAGTTATAAAGAAAATGGTTATCTACATTGCCAGATAAGAGTTCCTCCTCCCCCAGAGCTCCCTACACTGATTAAATCACAGGCCAAGTTACATTTTTAAAAAAATCTGTTTATATGTTGTAGCCCCCAGTAGATTATAAACACATTGAAAGCAGGGACTGTTTTTCATTTTTGTTTTTGAATACCTAATGCCTAGCACATAGGAGCTATTTTAATAATGCCTGTTGACTTGATCTTTTTCTTTTTGGTAACTCTAGCCATATTGAGTTGTCATGGATAGAAAATTCACCCTGCCATGCCCTACTTTCTGAAAATAAACTCTACCACACTGGGGTTTTTTTTTGGAACTTGGGTGACAGTACCTAAGCAGCTAGTCCGAAGGTGGGGAACCTGCTGCCTTGAGGCCACATGTGACACTCTAGGTCCTAAAGTGTAGCCCTTTGACTGAATCCAAACTTCACAAATCCTCTCAATAAAAGGATTTATTATGTAAAACTTAATGTAAATGGGAATTCAAAGATCTTCCCTGCCCCTTAATAAGCCTAAGGGAATTTGAGGACCTGCCTTGCTTTGAAATTTTACTCTGCTCCCTAATAGGTTGAATGTAGTAACATGGAGCCTGTGGTGGCAGTAGTTTGCTGAAGGGTGGAGGTGAAACCAGAGGAAGCTGGGAGTCAGAGCTAGCTAGACTGGGAGAGAGACAGGATGCTCAGGCAAGGAGTCAGTGAGGCTTGTGAGTAAATGTTGGTTTTTTGCTACTTGCTGTGACAGCTAGACTTATGTTGGTTTGTGGGAAGGCTAAACGATGCTGTGGCTCTCTGGGCTGTTGTGGCTTATTAACTTCTTTGCTACTATGATGAAATTGGCTTACTGGCTTGGGGATTCAGGTTTTCTGGTGTCTGAATAAATGCTTTGCTTCTGTCTTCTATATAGAGAGTGTTACATTTTGTGATTGAGCACTATACAGGCATATTTATAATGAGTGTGGGTGCTATGAACATAGCATTGGTACTACACTTGGACTTAGTCAAAAGGCAACATTCAAGGACTTAGAAGGCCACAGGTTCCCTACCTCTGAAGATAGTGCAGTGGATAAAGGCTGGGCTTAGAATCAAGAAAATTAATATTTCTGAGTTCAAGCCTGGCACCAGACACTTGCTAGCTGTGTGATCCTGAACAAGTCACTTACCCCTATTTGCCCCAGTTTCCTCATCTATAAAATGAACTGGAGAAGGAAATGTCAAACCACTCCAGTATCTCTGCCAAGAAAACACCAAAACACAAAGAACTGGATGCTGAAACATATGAAGAAAAAAAAGTCCTTCTTGGTTTGGTAGGGCTTACCAGAGCTCCTGTTCTGCTGGTATAGCCTTTAAGAATCCAGGGTCACTGTAGCATCTTAGTGAAGTTTTGGAGTAAGACTTTAGTGAAGGTTCCACATTGACACAGTAATTTTTCATCACAACGAGCTCTTGATTCTATCAATAAACAGCTTGCTGTTACACAAGAGAGTTACCATTTTTCTAGCTTTATATTTGGGCTAATCTACTTGATGATAAAGAGTAATAATATCAGTAATGATAGCCAAGAAAAGAGAAGACATTATGGGCAAGACCAAAAAAAGGTGTCAACAAGTCATACTATCAAGATTTCCAAGAAAAGGAATAATGTGAGTATGTTAACTTGGGTCAAAACACCTGAAGCTCAAGAGAATTCACTATGAATACTGAAAAAAGTAAAAAGATCGTTCTGTCCACATAGAAGGTGGTAAAGACAAAAAGCTACCTAAGTCCATGTCTCAGTAGTGTAAAGAGTTCACCTGGGAGGACTATAGGAAGTAGGAAAGGGGAGAGATCTTCTATCAAAGATACAAACTCCCATGTCAGATGTAAATAAATTTTTGAAGGCGTAGTTTTGTCAAAGGAAATACAATAGCTAAAGATGGAGAACTGAGAGAATATTTAAGCTGGTCAGAAAGTTGGTTGACCATGCTAGGAGTGGGAGAAGGGATAGTGAGGAAAAAATATAGGAAAAGGAAAGGAGGCATTAAAGATCAGAATCAACTGAATAGATAAATAGATAGATAGATAGATAGATACATACATACATAGATAATATATGTATATGTGTGTATATATACATCTATGTGTGTATCTGTAACTAACAGCTTCCCTTAATTTTTACTGTTATTCAACTCTGTGTGTGTGTTTGCTAACATCAAGATGAAGAACTGTTTGAAAACTGTCCAAAACAAACAAAAATTTTAAAAATCAATGCTGGTAGAAATGTGGAGAAACAGATACATTCATGCATTGCTGGTGGACCTGAGTATTGGAAGAATCTTTTTGGAGAACAATGTGGTAAAGTTTTTAAAAAATAATTATGTCTATGGACCCAATAATCTGATTATTGGTAGTAGATTCAAAGGACATTAACAAAAAGAAAGAAAAAGTTCAAAGATATGTAAATCAAGAATATTTATACTGGCGAACAACTGTCAGACAGATTTTCAAGATGTGTTAGATATTAAAGTTTCCAAGGTTTCTTTGTGTTGGAGTATGAATCAGCTTTTTGTAAGCAGTATTCCTCATATCGTGAAGAATGTTTGAAAGCAAAGATAAAGAAATCTACAAAGACGTATAAAATGATGTAGAGTTCTAAGTACATTCTAGAAGGCCTGAGATCTTTACAGCTTTATCTAACTGAATGTCATGATTAAAGATGGAGAGCTATGAAAACAATTAAGTTGGGTGGTGATTTAACTGAACAATGTAGGAAGGGATAAGGGAAGAATAAGTTATCAAAGACCATTTGACTCAAAACACTTAAGTAACTAAAACAAAGTATTCAAGTTTTAATGATACTGAACCAAAAGCGATGTGATATTTTGTATATGACAAAGCTTCATTAATTCAATAGATTTGTGATAGTATCATTGTGATATTACCTCCACACGAGTCAGTCACAACCCATCCACTCCTCATCTTGTGCAATGACTTTTTTTGTCCACATCTTCTCTGTAAAATTTCCAGAGTATCATCCTCCATTTTTCAGGCTTTCCTTTAGGGTTCTTAAGTAGTATACAGTAACTACCAGTGAGGTACCATGAGCTGTACATCTGGTATCACTTCCTCTTGCTATGAAACCTGCCCACCTGATCATAGTACTTTCTTGGATAATGCCTCTAGGGCACAAATCATTGTTGGTGATATACTCCAGCCTACTCACATATGCCGTGTATCTGTCTAGCCCACTAGAAGTCTTTGGTAATTCTGTTTCTTTGGAGAGTGAGGTATACTATAATTAACGGCCTTATAGCATAATTTGGAAGGTGTTGGTGTTAAATAATCTCCAAACACTGCAGTGTCAACCACACTGGCATACCCAGGATAGCTGCTATCACAGGTACTTATATCTGCTTTACTAGAAAAAATAGCCATTTAGGGGCGGCTAGGTGGCGCAGTGAATAGAACGCTGGCCCTGGAGTCAGAAGGACCTGAGTTCGGAGCCGGCCTCAGACACTTAATCCACACAAACAAAAACCTAGCCATGTAACCTTGGGCAAGTTACTTAACCCCAATTGCCCTAAAGGGGCGGCTAGGTGACGCAGTGAGTAAGAGCGCCGGCCTCGGAGTTGGGATGACCCGAGATCAAATCCGGCCTCAGAAAATGAGCACCCACACATAAATAATGACTAGCAGTGTAACCTTGAGCAAGTTACTTAACCCCAATTGCTTTAAAAAAAATAGCTATTTAAGGGGTCAGCAATCTTTTTAAATTATATTCATTAGTTCAGGGGAAAAGTCAGCACCCTGAACTTCAGAGAAAATACAAACAGAGAAAATACAAGCAGAGAAATAAAGACCAACAGACCGGGCTCTGACTGCCTGAATCAAAGCAATATTGCTGTATACTTTACATACATTCCTGGATCAAGAGAGCCTTTACATCTGAGCAGTTGGGGAGCTCTGAACCTACCACTACTCAGAATCTCCACCAAGGAATCACAAGATCCTCCCAAAGTAAAATACCAACTCAGAGTATATATACACTTCTCAGAGCCAGAAGGCATCACAACCCACCAGTGCCTAATTAGAAATTAGCAAAAGATGTGAAAGCCTTCCTACAAGCAAGCTTCCCTCTAAGCTCCTCCTTAAGCAAGTCCCTCCCCCAGTGGGCTCCATGTGAGGCCTATTAATATACAGGAAAGATCTTATTATCCCATTAACATTACAACCATATACAAGGAAAATATACACACAAATAATAAGGAATGAACAAAAAAAAGTGGAAGTAGGAAGGGGAACACCAACAGTAGCAAGGGGAAATTGAAAATGTTACAGATATCTGAATGTTAAAAGTCTTTTTGAGAAGTTTAATTATTTGTAAATACAAGTATTGATGTTGTTTGGAATTTATAATAAATTATTTTAACAGCCTCTAAGAATGTTTGCTTCTTTTATTATTTTTTAAGAAGTACTCTGGTAATAGTGGCTATTAGTGCTAGACCTGGAGTCAGGAAGAGTTGGATTCAAATTCTGTCTCTAATAATATTATTAGCATATGATCATGGGCAAGTCACTTAACCTGAGTCTTGAGCAGACCTCCTCTTAGACTAACATGATTTGGTGTCTCTCTGCAGAGAGTTCTCATGCCAATTAAATTCCTGGGGTACTTTTTAAGGGAATAGAGGCAGGAAAAGGCCTATATCCTTTCTTATAGGCTGAGATGGTTGTTGAAGAAGCCAGCCTGAGTAAAACTCATTTCCTTGGGATGGTGGTGGGGGCAGATAGAGTTGGGGGTGCTGTTGTAGGTCTCTATAAAAGAGAATTCTTCATGTAAAGCTAGAGGATAAATGGGGAGTTGATGAAGCAGAAATACATAAGAAATCTTTTCTAGAAAACAGCTGTCAAAATCCAAGAAAGAAGCCATCAAAAAGGGATTTTAATGAAACATCATTAAATGAGTAGGTAACTGGGCAATGTAGTCTCAATTAAAGCTATTCTATTTGTCCTTTGTTCTCAAAGAGGACCATGACATGAGGGAGAGGATGACATGGCTTGCAGTTGACTTGGATTTCAGTGAGCGAGGGTTGTGCAAGGTCACCAGCCATCACTTTCCCCTCCAGAGTCATCTGGGTCCAATGGCCAGATATTCATCAGGATGACTGGATATGGCCAAGGATGCAATGGGAGACCTTGGCCTTTTTAGGCTAAGGTCTCTTTAGTTTCTCACTTTGAGTGTGGTAGCTCCCAGTGAATAGACATCTGTAATTGAAGGGACCAAAGGTAAGAAGTGTTGTGGATCACACTGAAGTCGACTCTACTTAATTTGAAATGAAGAGTAAATGCATTGCAAACAGAAAAAGCCACAGAAACTTAGAGCACTAACTCCTCATGAACAGCCACTATTCATCGAGCACGTAGTATATAAGACTCGTGAATTTAGAGCTATAGAGACCTTTAGAGACCAACAGCCCTATCCCTAAATTATGCAGACGAGGAAACTGAAGCCCAGAGAGTTTGAATTACTAGCCTAAGTTACACCTACACGACTGGATTTCAAACCTAAGCCCTCTAACACCAAATCCATCCTAGCTTACCACAGGGAGACTTTCTTGAAGGTTTTTCTGGGGGGTGTGGAGAGGGTTCAGATTTACATTTCTAATTAAGTTTGATTAGGATAATATTAATATGAATTTGTGTGCACTTTCAAAAAATTGGGGTTAGGAGAAGGAATTAGTGGTAAGGGAAGGAGAATTAAGTGGCAAAGATATATTAGGGAAAGGAATGGAGGCAAGGAGTTGGGTTCAAGAGAAAGGGAAATTACTTAGGGATAATAACTAGGAATGTACAAGGGGAAAACCAGGTGCTATGAATAATCAATAATGCAAATCATTGACATATGACTACTTGTTGAACTCATTAGGAGATAAAATGAACCATTGAACAGAGAGAAAAAGACATGTCCAAGAGAGACAACATTTTAATAATGGGATTATGAAAAGGGTGTTGAGACATGATACAGTAGAAAGAGCAGACTCCAGACTTCCATCAGTGGATTTGGGTTCAAATCCTGCCTCAGACATTGACTACCTGTCTGACTTTGGGCAAGTCACTTTTTACCATCCTTGGCCTTAAGTTTCCTTTTCTTTAAAACAATGGGTTAGTCTCTGCAGGTCCTTCAAACTCTAGATCTATGATCCTATAAGGCATAATGAAGCTTATGGGGAGTTAATCTAATTGTTGGAGGAGGATAAGAATGAGTGATATATGAGTGGTGAAATAGCAACATTCTTCAAGTACCTGAGATCTGACTAAGACCTGTTAGAAATCAGGACGTTTCTTTCCCAGGTTGTCTGGTAAAAATTATCAACGTCTGACATTTAAGAGAGATGGAATCTGACGAGGCAGAATAAATTCAGTGTGAATGATTTGCTTTTCTCCATAACTAAGTGGATAAACATGATTATTTACTTAATAAAGAATTCTTTGATGTTACAAAAACAATCCTATTAGTTTAATAAATGGTTGAAAAATGATGATTTATACAAGCTTGGTTAACAAATCTACTGTGTAGCCCCTGCACATTTATCATTCATTTCCATATGTTTGTACAGACAGCTGAGTTCTTTCTTCTCCTCTGAATGCTGTGTTTGCAGAAAAATCAGGATTGAATTTAAAACATAAAATAATAATTCTAAACCTCCTAGGTAAGTGGTACAAATGCAATTATTTTGGTCACATGCTGAAGCAAGCACCAGCTTTGGGTTATGGGAGAAATGAAACTCCCTCCTTATCCCCATCTAACTTTCTCCCAAGCTTAGCCCCCAGGACCTGGAAACACTACAGTTCAGAGAAGTTTCCAGTCTCAGAAAGTGAATAAAATATGTGTTAAGTACCTACTATGAGCCAGGCACTGAGCTAAGTGCTTTACAAATATTATCTCAGCTGACTCTCTCAACCATCCTGGGAGGTGGGTACAATTATCATCTTCAATTTATAGTTGGGGAAACTGAGTCAGACAGGTTAAGTGATTTGCCCAAGGTTCTAGTATAACTAGTAAGCATCTGAGGCCAGATCTGAACACACATTTTCCTGACTCCAAGCTCAGGGCTCTATCCACTGCACCACCAACTGCCTCTATCTTAGATTGAATGTTAGAAAAGATAAAGATGGGTGGCTAAGTGGCACAGTGAGTAGAGAGAGGGCCCTGGAGTCAGAAGGACCTGAGTTTGGATCTGGCCTCAGACACTAAACACACACAAACAAAAAACCTAGCCGTGTGACCTTGGGCAAGTTACTTAACCCCAATTGCCCTCCAAAAAGAAAAAAAAAAGATAGAGATGGGAAATATTTTTTGGTTTGCTTTTCCCCTTTGCCTTCTCCATTCACCTTATGTTAAATTTTCTCTCTAACTGGAATTATCAGAGCCTTATAGAGAAGCTGTTGTTTGTCCTTCATTCTCAAAGAGGACCATAACATCAGGAAGATGATGCCATAACTTGAAAGTGAATTGGATTTAAGTGAGAGAGGGCTGTGCAAGGTCACCAGCCTCACTTTATTCTCCAGAAAAATCTGGGTCCAGTGGCAAGATCAAGATTTGGGTGACTGGCTATGGGACCCTCTAGAGAAGAATCTCACTAAGAAAAGAGTAATGACACTGATCTGTCTTCCAGTCCTGGGAAGGAGAGGTGACTGAGGTTTATCTGGCAGCTTGTTATTTTTGCTTCACTTAAGAAATGCCGGGTTTCTAACACTGACATTGCCATCCACATCAAAAGCCTTTGCTAAATGCCCATCTATATTCATGATGAGGTAATAGGTTCTCCTCCTTTACTAGAAGTGTTCAGACACAACGCAGGTACCCATCTGCTAGGAATGTGGGCATGCCCACTAGATAAAGTCACAATAATAAAATTATTATTATTATATTAAATAGCACTTTAACATTTGCAAAGAACTTTGCATATGTTTTCTCATTTGATTCTCACAAAAATCCTAGGAGGAAGGTATTATTATTATTATCCCTATTTTACAGATGAGCAAACTGAGATTTTAAAGGATTCAACCAGCATTATATAGCTAGTAAGGGCCTAATGAAGTAGAATTTCAATGAAGTTCTTTCTGAAGCCAAGTCCAGAGCTCTAGCCACTATGCTGTCTACCTGCAGCCTCAAAGCTAGGGAGAACTACATTCAATCCCACCTCTGACATTGTGACTGTGGGACCCTGGGCTGGTCATTTAACCTCTCAGTGATCCAAGCAATTCTCTAAGATTGTAATTGCAGAGAAGGAGCTGACCTAGACTGGTAGTAAGAGTTTCCAATACCACTGAAGCCACAAGTGTCTGGTCCCAATTCTTACTTGCCATTTTATTATCTCAGACACAAATACAACCTGAGCTGGAGATATTCTAAAAATAAAAACACATTGAATAAAGACAGGCAGCAGCGACTTTGGAAGCTATTTATTCATGGGCATAAGTATCCTTGCCTTGTTGACCCTGAGACTGGATCTCAAGTTCATCTTTGTCTTCTTTTTTTCCCTGAGCATAGGAAAAACAAACAGTGGACCAAAGATGAATAGACGTGGCAGCTTCTAGACTTGGCAACTTCCTCATGAGTTTGAGAGTTCTAGAGTAAATGAGAGGGCCAGGTACTTGTTCCCAATGGGTGATGCTTGCATGCCTCAGCTATACCCTTCTCTCAGAGTAGAGGACTATCACTGTGAAAATGAATCAAGTATGCTTGACTGGCCAGGAGAGATGGACCTTGAGTTACTGCTCAGACAATATAAATGCAATATAAATATGAAGTATTGGTTTAGCAATCCCATGACTCCTAGAAGGTGTTTTGTTTTGTTGCCACCCCAGAAACTGTAATAGGAGTGATGGGTTACTTTTTCATGGTTTAATTATTTGTCAGTGAATGCACATGAGTCTTTGTGTTTTAAGCAGTTCTTCTGTGGCAGAGGAAACAAATAGCTGCTCTATACCCCATACCTATGACTTTATATATTGAACAACTTTTCTACAAGGAACCTTATTAATCTCATTTAGGGAGATACTAGATATATTCTGAATCTAAGTTTTATGTAAGAACTTTCCCAGGTTTTTACTCAGGGCAGAGGAAATGATGATACAGATAGTAGAAGGGGGGGAAAAGCCTAATTTCCTCTCTTTAGGGTCATTGTCCCCCAGAATTGAACCTGGCCTGTAGGAACTTAGAAATGGGTCATCAGTTTTATAGTTTCATTTATAGGGTCAGGATAAAGAGGGATGGGGTAAGGAGGTAAGCTAGGACACAAGAATGTCTCCTATTCAGTTTGTGGGGAGGGTTGTGCTTCACATTTCAACCTGGGCAGCCCATCCACCTTGCTGCTGTACCTTCTGAACCCTGGAGCTCCAGAGACCATATTCTAGTGAATTTAACCTACCTGGCTTTTTAACTCCTGGACCAGGGATCACATTGTCTTGATTGAGTTCAAGAGTACAGATTCACATGATTATATGACCCACTATATCTAGCCATCCCCAATATTGCTTCACATTGCATGCTGATCATCTTCTTACCATCACCCCTGATGCCATATCACCCCTCCTCCCCAACAATTTCCATCTCTTAATCTGGCAAATATAAATCAATGCTGCCATTGATACTGAAAATGGCTTTTCCATTTACTCTCCTATGTGTTTATTGAACATTTCTGTGACTTCCAAAAACAAGACTCTGCTTTCTTATTGCCAGTCTCCTATATGCATTGTTTCATCTATTATAATGTAAACTCTTCAAGGACAGAAACTTTCTGGCTTTTTTATGTGTGTTGTCAGGACTTAGCACAATTCTTGGCACTTAAATGCTTTTTAATCCATTCATTTGCAAATAGAAAACTATATATACATACACACATATGGTAAAAAAGATATTAAAATCTATTAAAATTAAAATTCACGGACTTCCTTTAATTTGTGCTATGGAAAGGAGAAAACACAAAGGAAGGAAGGGGGCATGGTCAGGTAATGAAAAAGAAAATGTATTTTCATACACGACTAGTTGAACTCTTCACTCTAGCATTTACTAGCTATGTGACCATAGACAAATAATGTCATCTCTGTGGGCTTATGTTTTTTCCTCTACAAAATGGGGACTTGGATTAGGGGATCACTAAATTCCCTTCCATCTTCAAGATTCTATGGCTCAATACTGAGTCAGAAAAAATATTGTATCTCCAAGTGGGAGAAAATCTTCAAAGCAAAGCAGTATGATTTGAGTATATGTGGCAGCCTTTCATTCTAACAGGTTTCCTCCTAGCTTCCTTTTCTTTGTGTTCAAGCTTGTATAAAACCAATCCCCTCTCTACCCACCCACCTACCAAACACCACAGAACTAGGAAGAGAGAATAATTATGGAGAAAGGAGTGGAGAGAGCACATAAACCAATAAGAGATTCCAGTGGAGTCCAGTAATAACTGACAGCAAGAATGTAATCCTTCGTTCACCCTTTAATTCCTAGGCAATATCATCATGTCTCAATAATAAACTAGCTTTCAAGTGTTTTGTAATAACTAGTTAGGGATTAAGAAGGTTGTTTCTATTTCAATGCAAAAATCTTTGGGAACATGGGGCAGACCTAAAATAGATTTGAAAATAGACATCAGAGTTTTAGGAGAGTTGGTTGTATTGACTGCAAACATTTGTGAGATGCGCATGTCCTTCATTCAGAACTGTGTTCCCCTTTATCCTTGGGGAGGAGAGGAGCTGCTGAACCATGAACCTCTCTAGTGTCCTATTGTTCATCTCTGTCCCTTTGGTCGATGCTATCCCATTCTTGGCTTTCAGCCTCGGTTCTTCTGTACCAATCATTCAAATCAATGAATATTAATTAAGCACCTTCTATATGCAATTCACAGAGCTAGGTATTGGAGATACAGAGATAAAAAAATAAAATCCTCATCCTCAATGAAATTGTAAGGAATATGTGAATGAATAATTATAATAATGCAAGGTACACTATGAATAAGTACACAGCCAAAATGAATAACCTGAGAATTCAAGGCAGGGGAAGGTAGATACCTTTTTTGGTTTCTTTTTTATTTTTTGCTGGAAGAATCTAAGAAGGTTTCATAAAAGAATTGACCCCCGAACTAGTACTTTAAAAAGAGGTAAGGATGTCAGTAGGAGAATGCTGTTACGGGCATAGGTGGTTGAGTGCAGAGAAGTGCAAAATGTACCATGGATCAACCAATGCAGCTGCACCAACATGGCCCAGATGTGAAGAGTGAACTGTTGAGTTTTAATGATAGGTCTCAATATCAGTTATCACACATCAGGAAGGAAGCCATCCTGGGGCATGACTGATAAGAGAAAGGTTTGAAGGAGGAGGAAATCAGGAAAATTGTCAGTGAGTTAGAAAAGACTGAAAGGAGCTTTGGGGAGGGACAGGGAGGATTTGACATTCATTATAATCTTATGGTATTCCATTGATCTGATAATCCTCTCATTTAAGCAAGTGTAAAGTTAACGAAAGCATGTTAAAAATCACAATAAACTATAACAACTCCAGGAGGGTCCATTGTGTTAGGAGCTATGCTCCATGTGATTATTATTTTTATGAGAATTTAATATTTGGGAAAGTTAATAGTAAGTGAGCCTGGAATTGAGCGAATTCCAGCTTTATCAAGCAAAGCAGTGGTGCTCTGCAGGCTTCCTCCCTTGTGTTCTAGTCCCTCAAGGTTCCCTGGAGCAGAGATCATCAGCTGGGCTAAACTGAGGTAGTTTTCTGAAATGGGTAAATGACTAGGAAGGACTAAAATGAGCCACCTAAGCACATTGTTTGGTGCGACTGTAATTCATCTGAAACCCCTTGCCCACAGGAGAAAAGCTGCATGTGAGCTTTCCCAGTCCAAGCCTCTGTGGTCACAATTCTGCCCCTGACATTGGTCAGCTTCAGTCTCTCCTGGCATGCCCAAACTCTGGGTCCATCTGGTCAGAGGGGACCAAGTGAGTTGTTGTAATGGCAAGCACAGAAGTAGTTCACACCTTGTTTCAGCTATTGGAATTAACACCTTGTTTCAGTTCAAGTTTCTTTTGAGCCTTGTATCAAAGTCTGTTAAGAAAGACAGTGTGTGAAACGCACAACTTGTGAACCCTAGAACTTATGAACTCCTGCAACAGGAAGGGGAGGAGCTAATGACCATATATAAGGAGAGGCCCAGGCTAGAGACAGCTGAACTGAGAAGAGGACTCTTGTGGTGGCAGTCAAGAAGGAGAAAACTTGTGGTATCCTGGCACTCTGTTTGTCTGTTCTGTCTGTGTTGATGTTTGTTTGTGATAATTTGTACAGAAGCCCTGGGACCTTACTGGAAGCCCTGAAAGAGGATTTTCTGGTTGTCTGTTTACAGAAGTCCTAGAGGAGGGTTTTGGAGGTCCTGGGACTTTACTGATGATTTGTGCTGACCTCTTGGACCTTGTTTGTGGGCCTGTGTTGATTTCTATGTTGATGATTTGTGTTGAGTTCTCAGACTTTGTTGGTGGGTCTGAGTTGATTTCACAGGCAGATAATGAATTGATGATGGTGCCAGCAATATGTATGAATATTCTTGTGGCTCTATCAAGCTTTGTCTTCCAAGAAACAGGAACTGTGACTAGACACTGTGAACTTCAATATGAAATGGGAACTGGATGAAGAACTGGACAAGGAGCTGGGAAATGCCTGCCTTTGAACCCAGGTGACAATTGGAGCTGGGACCATGGAAGCTAAAAGCTGAAAGCCAGCCTCCAGTCAAGCTAAAAGAAGACTTTACTTGGATGCTGTGTACTGACTGAGAAGATTATGATTTACTGTAACCTAGGGGTGGAGAATTTTGACTTCTGTACTTTGTGATTGAATTAAGGATTTTGTGATTGACTAAATGAATGTACTTTGTTTAAAACTATGTGACTACTTTAGTGGAAACTATGTGGCCATTTTAGTGATAAGTTGTTGAGTTGTGACATGGTGAATGCTATATTTTGATTTCCTATGAACATTTTGCTCTGATTTGTTATTGAATAAATTGAGAGCTCACATTACTATGTAACCAGAATCTTGAAAGCTGTTCACAGCAGCATTCCTCTGGAAAACTGCTCGTGTGTGACTTTACAATTGTTCTGTTCACCTCTTCCATGAGGTCCTCTCCCTTGCCCCCCAGAAAAAAAGGGTGGAAAGGGATATAGGGTCATAGATGTAGAGCATAAGTCTTGAAGGAGGAAGGTAGTGAGAGTATCAGTGAATTAGGAACGATGGGAAGGGGAGATTCTTGCTTTGGGAAGGGGTGAGGAATGCTTTGCATTCATTATGATTTTGTGAGCTTTATCTGGTTTCATCATGAGAGCAAATGGAAAATGAGGAAAGCAAGTGAGAAATCATAAGTTCTGATGAATCAGGAAGTCTCCATTGTGACCCTTTGAAGATATCTAGACCACTGTCCACTGTACTATATTGAATCCTATGGAACTGCACATAGAAAGTAATCTCTAGAACTCATCTGTTTGAATGACAGTATGGAGAGAATGGGAATAACTGGAATATGAAAGATGTTTGGGTCATAAAATATGGCTTGGGAAGATGGCTCAGTGACAGGAAGAAAGAGTAAGAGAAGACTAGGGAAAGAACTTTTAAAGTAGAATATCAGGAGGATACTGATACTGATTCACAATGGAAAAGGAAGGGTGGCACATGTGAGAGTGCTGGACATGGAATCAGGAAGACCTAAGTTCAAATACTACCTCAGAGACTTATAGTTGTGTGGCCCTGGGCAAATCACTTAACTTCTCTTTGCCTCAGTTTCATTAACTGTAAAATAGAATAATAATAGCCTTCACCTCCTAGAGTTGTTAGGAAGATCAAATGAGTTAACACATGTTGAAAGCTATGCAAGGGCTAGTTGTTACTATTATTGTGGGGCCTTAAGGATGTGGCTGATGGGTCATATTAGTAGATGAAGAAAGAGTGTTTGAGGGAAACAAAAATAGGATGTTGAGGGGAGGGGTGAATTAAGAGTAGAGGGTGTTGCTTACAATAATAAGGCACCAAGGATTGCAACAGTAGAAAAGAAGTGAAGCCAATTGGAAAATGCACTAGATTTGAGTCAGAAGAGCTGGATTCTAATCATCATTCTGCTGCTACCTGTGTGATATGGAGCAAATCAATTGACTTCCACGGGAATCTCAGTTTTTCTATGGATGAAGCTCCTTGGAACTTAAAATCCTATGATCCCCTGACTGCAGGGATGCTGTGAAATAAAGGGCTAAAGGATTTAGCCACATTGTTATGTGCAGAATGAATACCTATAATACAGTTTATTAAGAACTTGAAAATGACCCCAGAGTTCCCTCCTCTATCTGTGATCTTTTTCTCTGTGAGCAACCTTGGTCATCACTAACTCTTCCTAATATATCCTTCATAATTCTCTCCCTATGAATCACCCAAAGTTAAAAAGCCTGAGAAATGCAGCAGGGTTGTGATATAGGAATATGCACAATGAATGTTTTCTGGGTTGATGCAACCCAATATTATCCAGCATTTAATTCTTTAACTAAATCCTCTAGATTGGGAGTTCTTAATCCCTTGGTGGTTCATGGATAGATTTAAGAAGAGGATCCTTGAACTTGAGTGGGGGGAAAATACATCTTTATTTTCATTTACTTCTAATCTAACTGAAATCCAGCATTTCTTTCAATTATGAATGTAGGAAGCAAACATGATTCTGAAAAATGGTCCATTGAGTTTGCCAGACCGCCAAAGGGGTCTGTGACATAAAAAAGGTTCAGAACCCCTGCTCTAGGACATCTTGGAGGTTATGTGAAGAATCAAATTAGGAGAGCCGGAAATTTCCCTATGGAAGAAAGCATGCTAACCAGCCCACTGATGCTGCAAATACTGCTCCTGCATTCACTTGGCAGATGCTTTGGAAAAAGAGTTGGCAGCTCCAAAGGACACAGTAGGGACAAAGAGAGTAGAGAGTCAGTAACTTTTTCATTTTTCCTAATGAAAACCAGTAAATGATGTAATTGTTTAGTAATAATTTGGTAAAGTGCCCAGGGTGGTGAAAAGAACATGGCCCTAGATTGATAATGAAGCTGGCCCACATAGCAACATCTACAGAAAACCATGAGAGCAGAATTGGCCCCACTGAACCTTTATCTAGGAGGGCACTAAATTCTTTCATTCCTGATCATTTTAGAGGGAAGCTGACATCTTGAAATTTCTGAGGTGATAACCCTATGCAGTGCAGTATCTGCCTTAGAAAAATAACTTGGGGGCACTCTATATCCTGGCACAAATTTCAAAGGGACTACCAAACTATAGGAACCCTTCCGATTGATGTCCTTTGGCACTAGTGCAACTAGGGAGATTTCAGGGCTCTAGGGTCACTATAAACATGCAGGGAGAGAGTCAGGAATGTAGACATGCCAGCCAACCTGACTATATACTACAATTTAGGATGATTCTCAGTTCAAGTCTCCTTCAAATGTCAGTTAAAATCTCACCTTCTGCAAGAAGTCTTTTCCAGCCTTCCTTAATCTTAGTGCCTTCCCTCTGCTAATTTTCTCCACTTTATCCTGTGTATATCTTATTTGTCTAGATTTGTTTGCGTGCTGTCTCTCCCATAAGTGACTATTACTTGCCAGGCACTGTGCCAATCACTGGATATACAAAAAGAAGCAAAAACAGCCCCCCCCCCCAAGGAGTTTGCAATCTAATGGGGGAAACAACATATAAGCAAATAGTAAAGCAAGATATATGCAAGGTAAGTAGGAAACAATTAAAAGAGGAAAGGCACTAGAAGTAAGGTGGGTTAGAAAAGGCTGCCAGTAGAAGAAAGAACTTTAACAGGAAGTCACTAAGGTCATTAGTCAAAGCAGATGAGGGATAATATTCCATACATCGGGGAGAACCAGGAAAAATGCCCAGAGCTAAGAGATAGAGGGTCTTTCTTGTTCATGGAGCAGTTTGGTCATTGTCATGGATCAAAAAGCACATGTTGTGGAGTAGGGTAGAAGAGCACTGAAAAAGTAAGAAGGAGTTGGGTTATGAAGGTCTTTGACTGAACTCTTGGAGAACAGGAGCTATTTATTTTGGGTCTTTTTTCCTCAAGGTTTCCCTGCCAGGCTAGGGTCCAAGGCACTTGAACTGGGAACTTTGATTTTGGAACTAGGTCTGTGCTAAATAGGAACTGAGCTAATCTATGAACCAAATCTCTTTCTTCCTAGAGACCGAAATGGTATTGAAGTGAGATAGGGTGGGCAGGGAGTGAAAATGATGCTTCTCATATGTTGTGGAGTATGCTTGATATTTATTATACATTTGAAGGAAACGTTCCTTTGTAAAAACTAATCTTGTCAGTAGTTAAAAGGAACTGGAGTACAAGGGAGCCCACCCAGTGTTTGAAGGATCACTATCAGTGTGTGCACTCAGCCAAAGTCTCCCAAATTCTCCTCCAAAGAACTCTAAAATAATACCTCAAATAGGATTCTGGAGTGGCAGAACCAACCAAAGGTCAGATGAAACAATTTTCTAGCTTGAGAAAACCTATGGATGGGCATGAATGGTCTGTCTCACTGAGGTGGTATTCAAGTCTGAAGAGCAATACAGGCTGTGCTGAAGCACCAGTTATGGGTCTTAGATGTGGTAGTATTGGCTGTGGCAGCAGTATTGGGAGCTCTCAGCCCAGATAGTGAGAGTGAATGAGAATATGGGGAGAGGTCAGACAACTGGCCAGAAAAAGATTTCAGAGGACCCTTAGCTGGTGCTAGGTTCAGGACCCTGTTGTACTGTCCAGACAGAGTTTAAACAAAAGGAGCAATAATAGTTGTGTGCTCGAGGGAGCATGGGTTCTGGGAAAGAACTGCTTGTGGATCACTCACAGGGGAGGATGAACCCTGACCTCAATTCCAAGACAAAGAAGAACAGCAATTGTAGCTATAGGAGGATAGGGCACCTGGTCACAGTTCCAGGGACAGGATTAGTGCTAGCACTGATGAATACAGGGAAACAAGTTACCTTCCTGGGAAAAGACCAGAGCACAAGGCAGGAGAGCAGTAAAAACATTCCTCTTTAGATCATACAATCTTGGAAGCCCCTAAAATCTACAGACTCCTAGAACTAGCTCTGAAAACAGCAGCAAAAGAGTACTGAAACTTAGGATAGCACCCCCTCCACCCAGGGAGGAGAGCCCAACCTTAACATAAAACTAAAAGTAAATAAATAGACTGCAAAAATGAGCAAACCACAACAAAAAGAATCTAACCATAACAAGCTTTTATGGTGACAGGGAAGATCAAGACACAAACCCAGAAGATGATGACGTCACATAGGCTATAAGTAAAGCCTCAAAGAAAAATGAGAATTGGATACAAGCTCAATAAGAATTCCTGGAAGAGCTCAAAAAGGATTTTTTAAATTGAGTGAAAGACATAGAAGAAAAATTAGGAAAAGAAATGATAGTGAAGCAAGAAAATTATTAAAAGAGGGCCAATGACTTGATAAAACAGGCAAAAAAAATACAGAAGAAAATCAAACCTTAAGAAACAGAAATGGCCAAATGGTAAAAGAGGCACAAAAACCCAATGAAGAGAACACCTCAAAAGAAAGAATTGGACAAATGGGGAAAGTGATATAAAAGTCCACTGAAGACAATAATTCCTTAAAAATTAGAGCTGGGAAAAATCAAAGCTAATGATTTTATGAAGCACAATTAAACAATAAAGCAAAATCAGAAGAATGAATTAACAGAAGAAAATGCAAAATATCTCATTGGAAAAACAACTGACATAGAAAATAGATCAAAAAGAGATAATTTAAGTTAGACATGATGAACTTTTGTAGAAAATTGAATGGGAATAGAAAGGAATATGCCTCCTTCTTAGTTATACATCGCACCTACAAAAAATTAGTACGTAATAAGGCATAAAAATCTCACAGCCAAATGCAAAAAAGCAAAAATATTAAGTGTATCCTTTTCAGGCCATAAGGTAATAAAAATTATATTCAACAAAGGGTCATGGAAACATAAGTAAAAAATTAATTGGAAACTAAATAATCTAATCCTACAGAATGAGTTGATCAAATAACAAATCATAGAAACAAAAAAATGATTTCATTAGAAGGAATGACAAAAATGGGAAAACATACAAAAATTTATGGGATGCAGTTGAAATAGTATGTAGGGAAATTTTTATATCTCCAAATGCTTGCATCAATAAAATAGAGAAAGAGCAGAACAATGAATTAGGTATGCAAATAAAAAAGCTAGAAAAGAACAAAGTTAAAATCACCAATTAAACACCAAAATGGAAATCATAAAAATCAAAGGAGAGATTAATAAAATTGAAAGTAAGAAAACTACAACTAATAAATGAAACTACAAGCTGAGTTTATGGAAGAAAATTAATAAAAGTGGGAAGGCAGAGCCAAGATGCCAGATTAGGGAAAGCTACTCAATTGAACTCCCTTAAAAGTCCCCTCCAAACATCTTTAAAATGATAGAGAGCCAACAAAAAGTTGGAGTAAGATATTTTTCTGGACTAAGAAAATTTAAGAGGTAGGCAGAAAAAGTCTATAATACTGGGGTGGAATTCTGGTTGAGGCCAGTCTGCAGCCCACACACATGGCAGCAGAAATAGCAGCTGCTATAGCAACAGCTTCAAATTAAAAAGAAAAAAATGTGAAATAATAAAAAACAATAAACAAATGGTTAGTTTAATTTTTAAAGAGGAGAAAAAATTGCCATGATAAAAAAAGAAAAGGGTGAATACATTACATTAATGAAAATTAAATTAAAGCAATTATTAGGTCTTATTTTGCCCAATTACATTCCTTTAAATCTGACCATATAAGTGAAATGGATTAATATTTACAAAAAATGTAAATTGCTCAGATTAACAAAAAAGGAAATAGAATACTTAAATAACCCTATTTTAGAAAAAGAAATTGAACAAGCAATAAAAGGAGCTTTCTAAGAAAAAATCCCCAGGACCAGATGGATTCAAAAGTAAGTTCTACTAAACACTTGAAGAACACATAATTCCAATATTATATAAACTATTGTGGGGGTGAGAGGCAAAGAAAGAGTCCTACCAATTTTTTATGACACAAATATGGGACAGATACTTAATATTGATGGAAAAATGTAAAATACTAGCAAGGAGATCACAGCAGTATATCATAAAGATTATAAACTATGACCAGGTGTGAATTCTACCAGGAATGCAGGTTTTCTGATAGGAAAAAATAAACATAATTGTCCATATCAGTAACAACAACAACAAAAAATGATAATCTCAATAGATTTAGAAAAAGCTTTGGATAAAATACAACATTCATTCCTATTAAAAACACTAGAAGGAATATGGATAAATGGAGGTTTCTTTAAAATGATCATTAGTATCTGTATAAAACCATCAACAAGCATTTTCTGTAATTGTAATAAGCTAGAAGCCTTTCCAATAAGATAGGGGTGAAGCAAGGATGTCTATTATCATAATCATTATTCATATTTATTATTAATATTATTTTAGTATTAATATTTATTATTATTCATAAATATATTATTGCTATTTATAGCAATTTATGTATTGCTGCTTAAAGCAATAAGATAAAGAAATTAGACTATGGAATGAGAAAATAAAACTATTGCTCTTTGTAGATGATATATAATGGTATACTTAGAGCATCCTAAAGAATCAACTAAAAAACTAACTAAAATAATGAACAATTGGGGCAGCTAGATGGTGCAGTGAATAGAGCATTGGCCCTTCAGTCAGGAGGACCTGAGTTCAAATCTGGCATCAGACACTTGACACACTTACTAGCTGTGTGACCTTGGGTAAGTCACTTGCCTTTTCCCCCTTCGAAAAAAATAAAAATAAATAAATAAAATAATGAACAACTTCAGCAAAGTTGAAGTATATAAAATAAGTCCACATAAATCATTAGCATTTCTATATATTATCAACAATGTCCAGCAGCAAGAGCTCAAAAGAGAAATTTAATCTAAAATAATTTAAGACAATATAAAATACTTGGGAGTCTACCTGACAAAATAAACCCAGGGATTATATGAAAATAATTACAAAACACTCACACAAATAAAGTCAGATTTAAACAATTGGAGAGATATTAATTGCTCGTAGGTAGGCCAAGCCAATAATATAAAAGTGACAATTCTAACTAATTTACTTATTCAGTATACTACTGATGCAATTATCAAAAATTATGTTATAAATCTGGAAAAAATAACAAAATTTATCTAAAAGAACAAAATGTCAGGAATATCAAGGAATTTAATGAAAATAAAATGTGAAAAAAGGTGACTTAGCAGTACCAGTGTTTAAACTATTTTACAAAAATGGTAATCATTGAAACAATCTGGTACAGGCTAAGAAATAGAGTAGTGGATCAGTGGAATAAATTAGGTATATAATACTCAGAAGTAAATAACTGTAATAATTTAGTTTTTTCTATGATCCAAATTTATTTAGCTTAATACACATTCTTTGCCCTATAGCCTGACACTCAGTAGAGAGACCTTAACCTGTGTGAAGATACAATCCATATGCCCATAATTCTTCTTTCTTTCAGGTTAAATGCATCTAGCTATTTTTTTATGGTTTATCTAATTTTTTTATTTTGTTTGTTTTGTTTATTTTTCCTAGTTACATGTGAAAACATTTTATTCTTTTCTTGTTTTTAGTTTTCAACATTCACTTCTGTAACATAATGTAATGTAAGCAAAGTAGTAGTTTGTTTCAGCTATTCAAGTGCCTTTGAGTCTCGCCTTTGATTGTGTCAAGTCTTTGTTGGAAACAGTATACATTTTCATTGCCCTTAATAGGCCTAAGGGAGCACCCACAGTGGCTATGAATATGCTGGTGTAGTTGTGAATCACAAAATGTAATAGACTTTCCACATTGAAGACAGAACCAAAACATTTATTCAAATACCAGAAAGTCAAATCCCAACACCAGAAAGCCAAATCCCAACACCAGAAAGCCAAATCCATCATAGCAACCAAGAAGTTGGTATATATAACCAATTCAGCAAGCACTGGCATTCCCAAGCCTTCCATCCATCAGGCCTTCAAAGTAAAACAAGTCCCCTTAAGCAAAAATGCCCCGCTCTCACTCATACTAGCTGTTTTTCCTCCACATTGCTTGCTCCCAGCTCTGTTCTGGACCTCCCCTGCTCCTTCTTGCCCCATCCTTCCTGTTCCATCCTTTCAGCAAGCTTGTCCCCTCCTGGGCTCCATTTGATTACATTTGGCCAATTAAGGGATAGGGAAGATCTTCAAATTCCTGTAACCATTACAGGGACCCATGGTGGGAGGAGCTTAATGAAAGAGTGGAACAGGAAGGAGCAAAGCAGAGAAAAGTTCAAGCTCAAGCTAGGACCAAGCAGAACCGAGAATGAGAATGCTTATGATTTTGGCACTCTGCCTTTCTTTTCTGTCTGTGTTGATGTTACTTTGTCAGAATAAAGCATTCTGTCTTTTGAGAGAGGACTTTATTGCTGATACAGAAGCCCTGAAAGAGGACTTTACTGCTATTTACAGAAGTCCTGAAAGAGAATTTTACTACTATTTATAGAAGTCCTGGAACTTTACTGTTGATTTGTTTTTGATTTCTCAGACAGAAGCCTTGTCTGTTGGTTTGTGTTACTTTGACAGACAGAAAGTGAATTGAGATGATAGTGTCAACAATGTATGTAAATATCATTGTGGCTCTGTTAACTTTAATGTGTGCAAATATTGTTGGAGCTCTTTTAAGCTTTGTGTTCCTAGAAACAGAGACTTATGAAGGGCTTGGAGTGGAATAATCCATGTGGGCTTAGATATAGAACCAGAACAGAGAGCTGCCTGAGTGTGAATCCAGGCAAGAACTGGGAGCATGGAAGAGGAACTGTGGAGTTGGGAAGTCAGCCTTGAGTTAAGATGAAAGAATACTTTACTTGGGTACTCAGTGCTGATTGAATATTGTAACTTATGTGACCTACAGATGCATGGTGTCTGTGCTTTCTGCTACCCCTTAAGGCTGATTGGCTTAAGGATTATTGGAAGCCAGCCTCAAGTAAAGATGAAAGAAGACTTTACATAGGCACTCTATATTTATTGAGGAGATTGTGACTTACTGAATTATATGTTTTGTTTAAGATTATGTGGCCACCTTAGTAATAAGTTGTCATGTTATATTGTTGTGAATATTGTGCTCTAGTTTCTTGAATGTTTTGCTTTAATTTATTGCTGAACAGAGAGTTCACTATACTATGTGATTAGATACTTAAAGTTATTCACAGCAGCAGTCCTCAAGAAAGCTACTCATTATTGGCTTGGCTTTACAACTTCCCTAAGTTTTAAATTTTCTCCCCTTCCCTCCAAGATCCCTCCCCAAGATCCTTGCAATCTGATATGGCCCCTACACATCCATTGCTATTAAAATATCTTCACATTAGTCAGGAGAATTATAACGAATGGGAAAAACCATGACAAAGAAAACAAAACAAAACAAAACAAAAAATAAAATAGTCTGCGTCATTCTGCATTCTGACTACACAGTTCTTTCTCTGAATGTGGCTGGCATTTCTTATCATGTGTCCTTTGGAATTGTTCTAGGTCCTTGCATTGTTAAGAAGGGCTAAGTCTATCAAAATCAGTATTTACACACTGTGACTATTACTGTGTACATTGCTCTCCTGGTTCTGCTCCCCTCACTCAGCATCAGTTCATATAAGTCTTTCCAGATTTCTCTGAAGTCTGCCTGTTCATCATTTCATACAGTACAATAGTATTCCATTACATTCATATACCACAACTTATTTAGCCATTCCCCAGTTGAAGGGCATCCCTTCAATTTGCAGTTCTTGGTCACCACAAAAAGAGTTGCTATAAATATTTTTGTACACATGGGACCTTTTCCCATTTTTATGATATCTTTGTAATGCAGCCCTAGAAGTGGTATTGCTGGATCAAAGGGTATGTACATTTTTATAGCCCTTTGGGCATAGTTCCAAATTGCTCTCCAGAATGGTTGGATCAGCTCACAGCTCCACAAGTAATGAATTAGTGTTCCAACTTACCCACATCTTCTCCAACATTTATCATTTTCCTATTTTGCCATGTTAGCCAATCTGAAAGGTATGATGTGGTGCCTCAGAACTGTTTTGATTTGCATATTTCTAATCAATAGTGATTTAGAGCATTTTTTCATATGACTATAGATAACTTTAATTTCTTCTTCTGAAAACCGTCTGTTCATATCCTTTGACCATTTATCCACTGAGGAATGACTTGTATTCTTATAAATTTGACTCAGTTCTCTGTATGTTTTAGAAATGAAACCTTTATTAGAGACATTGGTTGTAAAAATTCTTTCCCAGTTTTCTGCTTCCCTTCTAATCTTGGTTGCATTGACTTTGTTTGTACAAAAACTTTTCCATTTAATGTAATAAAATTATCCATTTTGGATTTCATAATGTTCTATATCTCTTGTTTGGTCATAAATTCCTCCATTCTCCATAAATATGACAGATAAACTATTCATTGCTCCCTAATTTGTTTGTAATATCAGCTGTTATACCTAGAATGTGTACCCATTTGGACTTTATTCTGGTCTATGGTGTCAGACATTAGTCTATACCCAGTTTCTGTGAGACTATTTTCCAGTTTTCCCAAGTAGTTTTTTCAGACAGTGAGTTATATCAGATGCTGGGGTCTTTGCATTTATCAAGCAATAGATTGCTATAATCATTGACCACTGTGTCTTGTGTATCTAACCTATTCTGCTGATCTACTCCTCTATTTCTTAGCCAGTACCAAGTGGTTTCTTCAACTGTAAAGTGAACTGGAGAAGGAAATAGCAAACCACTTCAGTATCTTTGCCAAGAAATCCCCAAATGGAGTCTCAAAGAGTCAGATGCAACTGAACAACGACAAATTCTATGTGTCCTAGAAGGGAGAAAAAACTGGCAGGTTATTACCATTTCTCTGTCTAGCTCAGAAGTCAGCAAATACAGGTTCTGTCTTCAGCAAGGGGAAGAATTCCTGCAGCTTTAAAATAGTTGTATACATTTTGGTCTTAGCATCCCTTTACACTCTTTTTTTTTGGTAGGGTAGAGGGCAGGGCAATTGGGGTTAATTGGGGCAATTGGGACTTAAGTGACTTGCCCAAGGTCACACAACTAGTAAGTGTTAAGTGTCTGAGGCCGATTTGAACTCAGGTTCTCCTGACTCCAGGGTGGTACTCTATTCACTGCACCACCTAGCCACCCCACCCCTTTACACTCTTAAAAATTACTGAGAACCCTGAAAAGTTTTTGTTTATACCTATATTATAAATTTAAAGTAATATAGTCTTAAATATTCACCCATATTAAATGACAATAAACCCATCATATACTAACAAACATTTTTATGAAAAATAATTATATTTTCTTGCATGAAAAAATAGTGAAGAATGGTATTGTTTTATATATTCTTTCATATCTCTTTAATGTTTGGCTTAATATAAGACAATTGGATTTTCTTAGGTGTTTCAGCATTCAGTGCATTGCAATCTACTGTTTTGATTGAAATATATGAAGGAAATCTAGCCTCACATAGACATATAGTTGGAAAAAGAAGTATTTTAATAGGCAATATCATCTTCATATTATAATAAAAATAATTTCAATTTTATGAACTGGCTGAAGAGTCTCAGGGACCACCTGAGTGTGGTCTTTGGAAAACTCTTTGAGAATTGATAGTTTAGTCTCAAAGTTATGCTGAAGGGGGCATCATATGCAAATGAAGATAGTTAAGGAGATCTCTATAAATGCTTTATAAATAGTCTTCTTAATTTACTAGAACCTAGATGCATAAGGGAGACTGCATAGAAACCAAGTCTTGTGAATTCAAGGTTGTTTTGGTTCACATGATGGCACACAAAAGTTCAGGGCTGAAAGGAATCTCAGGATAAATTTTTAATTGAATTGTTGAATTAAAACCCAAAATTAGAACATAGAAAAGCTGCATAAGTATTCCTCAGTGGTAGGCTTATAAATCCACCCAACACATCATCATCCACATTTTAGCTTCAAATTAAATGAAAGATTCTAGGGTTGGTACAATGGCCCAGCACTTTAGTCTTCCAAGTTTCAGCCTAATGGTACTTTTCATTATGCTATAATGAGGGGGGCAATATCTAGCAGAGGCCTATTCTTTCTATAGGAAAAGTCCTGTAGAGATTAGTAAGTGGATTTTTCTCTCCCTCTTCCCTTATGCTTCCTGCTAGATGAATCCAGGAGCTTCTAGATAAAATGCACATGCTGAGACCTTCAAATCCATTTAATGAGGCATCATGACTAAATTTGGCAAGGTTTCCATCCTTATTTCTTTACTTCCTCAAACTGTTTTGATTCATTTGTGAGAAATTTAGTTTTGCCAATTGAAAAAATCCTTTTGTGACTGCCAGTTACTAATCTCCCCTCTGACACATTCATTCAACCAGAGTAAATCCAATATTGACATTTGTATCTTGGGGGGAAAAAAGGTTAAGCTCTGGGTGGAAAATAAACTCCACGTTCTTGCTGGATGCTATATAAAGCATGGAAAGAAGGCAGTGTGAGACAATGGATAGAGATCAGGAAGATCTGGGTTTAAGTCATCTCTATGACCTATACTGGTGATGCAGCCCAAGGCAGGTCTTTCTCAATACCTAAAGAAGGTGCCAACCAGCACTGATAGAGAGAATTTCTTAAAATTTCCTACATCAGTGAAATCACAGGACTAATCACTGTCCCTCTCCTTGGCATTACTTTGTTAGCAAACCACTTGAGGGAGGGGAGTCTCTTCAACACTTTTTGTCAAATTTCTCTTTGTCTGGGAATAAAGTAGCCAAAACAGAAGAGCAGCAGTTCCACCAATGTAGTGGTTTCCCTTTCAGCCAAGGATCAGACTCCTTTGAAGTTTTCCATGTGATTGTGCTGAGAGGTAATAAGGATTCCATTTTATCAAATCAGCCCCAGGTTTGTTGTCTTATTTTCTTATGTCTGTTACAGGTGTACAAAACCCTGGGGCCTGCTTGTCTGTCTGCAGCATGTAAGCCTGTACTTTGATAACTGTTTATTCAAAATGTAGACATAGCCAGAAAGAAATCTATCTTTACTCTTTAAAAAAAATGGGAAAAAAACCACTAAAGGGATCAGTATGAAGGAGAATAAATATTTGCAAGGTAAATCAAATGTGAAAGTGTGAATCTGAAATCACTGAAGAAATCAAATGGAAAGGGAGGTGAGAAAAAAGTCAAAGTTCAATTTGCAAACAAGGGAAACAGCCCAATATTATTTACATCCAATTATTTTTCTATCTGCTTCCATTGTCCCCACCCCCTTTCTTCAGTCCTGATGGATTAATCCACTTTCTTTACGTTTCTTACCAAATTAAACAAAAAGAGAAATGTTATTCATAGACTCTGCAGTATTTGCAGCCTCCTATTGTTTGCTGAGCATCCGTGTTTTTATTTTTCTTAATTAAGAATTTCCCGTGGTAACTAATATCAGACTGTAATAATACAGAGCTTTGTAAGTAGCCCCTCTGCCTTTCTCAATAATGAATTGCAGGATGCAACGCTCTAGGAAGGATTAATATTATCTAAGTTGCTGATGGGGTGGCAAATTTTTATACTGGAATGTAATGCAAACATTATTTCATGCCTTTTCATGAAGCTATTTACTTATTTTCTTCTTAAAAAATACTAGACGCACTACAGAGCCACAGGATAATACATGGGCTCATAATTAAAAACAAACTTATTGAAATACTTTCATTTTCATCTCTAATTACTTTTGAAAGGATAGTATAAAGATAAGTACAATGGAGCTCCATTTGTTTCTCTATCCCTTTGGATTTTTGCAAACTAAAAGCAGATTTAAAATTTAATTTTGTTGCTCACACTTTAAGAATTGGGCGCATTTTGTGTTGTAGACAAGGCAGGCTGATTTCTCTCCCATTTGTTAGTCACTAGGGTCAGGTTCTGAGTTATGGTTCTCTTGCTCAAGCCCAGCAAGCCAACTTCCCACCTTTCTTTTCCCTCTGAGGGTCTCTTCCCCACCCTCTTTGAGCAGCACTGAGTATCAAGCACGATTAAGTGGGTTATTATTATGTAAATTTTATAGCATTCTCTAAGTATGTTACATCAGCTATTCATCACCACAACCATGGATTGCACAGATCAGATAGAAGCTTTGGGTGGTGTGCCCAGAGAGGAAAGGAAAATGGCATTGACTGAGCCAGAAACAAAGTTAGAGACCAACACTTGGGGACTTTCAGACCAAATGCTCCATCTGCCTTTTGGTCCCCTGGCAAGAGCACTGCTACCTTGGAGAATACATCCACTCATGTAGAGCCTCAGAATCAAGTGATAATTTTCCAGTCACACACTCATAAACTCTTAAATTTAGAGGAAACCTTAGAGAATATCTATCCAAATCTTCCACCTATTTTGATATACTAGACCACTAAGTTTTTGTTTGTTTGCTTTTTGCCTTATATATAGAGAAATCTGAGATCTTTTTTGGGTTAAGGCTTGGTTGCTTGTTGGCATATTGGGTAGAATGCTAGCCTCAGAGGCAGGAAGATCTGGGTTCTTTTCTTTGACACATAACTTGTGTGACATTGGGCAAGTAAGCTAACATTTCAGTGCATTTAGTAGAAGTTGCAGAGGTGTCAGCTGCATTGGCTGAGAGAATTTTCTATCCCAGAGAAATCTGAAGTCCAGTTTCCATCATTAATGTACGTATGTATGTGTGTATGTACACATGGATGGATCATGTGTGTGCATTCATGCATGTATATATTTTGCACTCTCAGAGTGTAAGTCCTAATGGATCAATACTGGCTGTCTGACCATAAGTAAATCCCATTCTCCCAGTGCCCTAGATAGCTCTTTAAGATTGTAAATTGCAAAGAAAAAGCAAACATGTTTTCATAGAGTGTATTTATTTATCAAGGAAATTCCCTGTATTAATGAAATCGGAGGTCCAGTCCTTTTGCCTATGCATATATATATATATATATATATATATATATTCAAAACCAAAACCTGATCCTGCTAATGGGCTGTCACATAATTAGAAAGTCAAATTGCAGGAAAAGCTTGAGCAAGGCCTTTAAAAAACAGTGATATTCAGGGGCGGCTAGGTGGCGCAGTGAGTAGAGCACTGGCCCTGGAGTCAGAAGGACCTGAGTTCGGAGCCGGCCTCAGACACTTAACCCACACAAACAAAAACCTAGCCGTGTGACCTTGGGCAAGTTACTTAACCCCAATTGCCCTAAAAGGGGCGGCTAGGCGGCGCAGTGAGTAAGAGCGCTGGCCTCGGAGTTGGGATGACCCGAGATCAAATCCGGCCTCAGAAAATGAGCATCCACATATAAATAATGACTAGCCGTGTAACCTTGAGCAAGTTACTTAACCCCAATTGCTTAAAAAAAAAAAAAAAACAGTGATATTTCAAAACAGTGATTTCAGACAAACAATAGTATTCAATAGTTCTTAGATTCAATTTTTAAAACTCAATAAATATTATTTTTATTAAGTATTTTTAAAGTCATTAATGAAGTTTTTGTTACAGTGAATATCATAGATAATAAATACTTGTCAATGTAGTGACTATCTTTACTTAAGAATGACTTGTAATAGACAATATTTCTGTGAGTGAATAAACAAGTTTTTGTGAGTGAATCTTAATATCCACCTAACTTATTGGTGATAGAATTCATATGTTTGATACTACCATTATTGTCAAACATTTATTCACAATATCTTTCAATAGCTCCTATTTTGGGTTTGCTGATTTTTTAAATTTTAAGTTTGTTTGTTTTTTGTTTTATATCCTTTACTTTTGCTATACCTCCCTACCACCCAACTACCACCTTCCTTGAGAGATTAGAAAACTAGCTATGGGGAGGTGAAAAAAAGGGGAAAGGAGGTTGGTTTAAAGTTATTGTCCTTATTTCACCCCACTATATTGTATTTACCAATTTTCTTTCACAATTTCTTGAATTTTCATCAAATTCTAGGAGTTTTGCCATTCCTTATACCAGACACTCCATGTCTTCTCTCCCTCCTCATCTCTACCTCCTGGAAGCCATCAGGTAAAGTCCCACCTCCTATAAGAAGTCTTTCCTAGTTCTTCTTAATCTTGGAGCCTTCCTTCTATTAATTATCTCTGATTTACCCTGGTATACATCCTTTTTTTGTACATAATTATTTTGTACAAAATTATTACATATAATTTGCATATAATTATTTTTGTACATAATAATTTTGCACATAAATATTTTGTACATAATTATTTACCCTGGTATACATCTTTTTTGTACATAATTTTGCACATAATAATTTTGTACATAATTATTTGTACATAAATATATTGTCTCTCCCATTAGACTGTGAGATCTTTAAGAACAGGTACTGTTTGTTTTTTATCTTTGTATCTTGTGAGTGTAGTGCTTGCCATATGATAGATGCTTAGTAAACAAAGTTTGGGCAGCTAGGTGGCTCAGTGAATAGGGTGCTGGGCTTGAAGTCAGGAAGACTCATCTTCCTGAGTTCAAATCTGATCTCAGACACTAGCTGCGGGAACCTGAGCAAGTTACTTAACCTTCTTGCCTCAGTTTCTTCATCTATATAATGGTCTGGAGAAGGCAATTGCAAACAACTCCAGGATCTTTGCCAAGAAAACCCCAAATGGGGTCATGATGATGAGTTGGACACAACTGAAAAAAAATGACTCAACAACAAGTATAGTTGATTCCCTTTTATATCTTATTTGGCTTGTGGAGAGGAGGTGGGGGAGTAGCTCACAAGAGCTGAAGGGATCTATTATAACAAACTTCAAATACATTAAGGCACCAATGTTTATACAGAGTCAATAGACCAGTTCTTCTAGCCTTTGATAAATTATATACATATATATGTAAATATATATACACATGTGTACGTATATATATAGAATGTATAATTGTATGTCTTACATTTGTAATTTTTATGTATTCTATGTAGTATATAATTATACTTATAATACATAGTTATATATAATTATATGCATTTATTAATATATAAAACTATGTATACATATATCATGTTAAGTTTCTTTCTCATAAAAGAACCTTTAGATGCCCTTCCTCCTCCCTTTTGTATCATACTTATTCAACATTCCTGGTGACCACATAAAAGCTTAATGTTGGTTAGCCTATATGACTCATTGATGTGTTGAGTCTCCATAACAGAATGCTCATGATAGCACTCTCATGGATATACTAAAGGGGTTATCCACCCCTCAGCATATCCTTTTCCTTTCTAGCTTTAATATAGGAACTCTTCTGAGCTATGTCTGGGGAAATAACTGGGATCAAGATGGTGGCAGCCTTATCCTCAAATTGGCCCCATTCATCCATAAGTACATGTCCTACCTAGGAGAGCTAGACCTGTGATGGAGCCTCTTATCTATTTTTGTGTTTCCTTCCTCAACATGACATTGGCAATATTAAGAAGGATGAGTTCATGGGGGTGGAGTCAAGATGGCGGAGTAGAAACAGTACTTCCTCAGAGCTCCAGCCCACACCACTTCAAAATTATGTAAAAGGGGGACTCCGAACGACCTCTGGAACCCTAGAAACCACAAAATGACACAGAGAAGCTAAGCTCCTGCTGAGTTCAGTCCTGCAGCCCAGCAAGGAATGGTCAGCACAGAGCTCTGGGAGCTGAGCCCAGGCCCCTGTGAGTTGAGGTTTTAGCCTGAGGGTGGCCAGACCAGCAGCTGGCTGGAGGGACCCCAAAACACCATCTACTGTGGAGTATCCAGAATTATCAACACGTAGATGCCTAGGACAAAGTGAGAGGTCATTGCCCTATGGACTTTGGGACTGGTTGGGAGAATGCATCAGCTTCTTCCCCTGGGGGTGAGAAGCTGCTGAGGAGCTGGTACAGCTTTCGGCACGTTGCTGTATTGCAGCTTCGGCCTTTGGCCTGCAAACTGTAGGGGGATCCTGTGATCAGTCTGGGGGGTAAGCACTCTTGCTTTACCCTTCTTGGATCTGGATTGCTGTCTGGGGTGGAGGTCTTGGGGTGTGTGACCAGCTTGCCAGAGTGTGTGGAGGCTTCACAGAGGCCACCTAACTAAAACCTCCAGAAATTGAGAAAACCCCAACATCTGAGATGGAAGTTCCCCTGGGTGGTGACAAAGTCCTACTGTGGCAACAAGCCCAAAAGTCAAGTAATTGAGTGGCAACATGCCTAGGCAAAGGAAACAAAATAAACAGAAAAATGCAACATTGGACTCCTATTTTGGGGGCAAAGAGGATCAAAGCATGGAACAGAAGGAAGACTGTGAGGTCAGAACTCCTGCACCAAAAGCCCCAAAGGAAAACATGAGTGGGTTGCAGGCCATAGAGGACCTTAAGAAGGATTTAAAAAACCAAATAAGAGAAGTGGAGGAAAAATTGGGAAGAGAAATCAGAAGGATGCAGGAAAAGTATGAAATGAGGGTCAACAGCCTGACTGAGGAAAACAACACCTTAAAAAATAGACTAACTCAAATGGCAAAGGAGGCTCAAAAGGGCAATGAGGAGAATGCCTTAAAAAGCTGAATTTGCCAGATGGAAAAAGAATCTCAAAAGCTCACTGAGGAGAATCATTCCTTCAGAATTAGACTGGAGCAAATGGAAGCTAGTGATTTTATGAGAAATCAAGATGCTATTAAGCAGATTCAAACAAATGAAAGAATAGAAGGCAATGTGAAATATCTCATGGGAAAAACCACTAACCTGGAAAATAGATCCAGGAGAGACAATCTAAAAATTATTGGACTACCTGAAAACCATGATCAAAGAAAAAATCTAGAAACCATCGTTCAAGAAATTCTCAAGGATAATTGCCTTGATGTTTTAGAACCAGAGGGCAAAATAGAGGTTGAAAGAATACACTGGTCACCTCCTGAAAAAGATCCCAAAAAGAAAACTCCTAGGAATATTGTAGCCAGGTTCAAGAATTCCCAGATCAAGGAGAGAATATTACAAGCAGCCAAGGAGAAACAATTTCAATATTGTGAAAACACAATCAGGATAACACATGATCTGGCAGCTTCTACACTGAGAGATCAAAGGGCATGGAATATAATATTCCAGAGGGCAAAGGACCTGGGATTAAAACCAAGAATCACCTACTCAGCAAAACTGAATATCATGTTTCAGGGGGAAATTTGGTCATTCAGTGGAATAGAGGACTTTCAAGCATTCTTGAGGAAAAAAACAGTTGAATAGAAAATTTGACATTCATATACAAGAAGCATGAGATGCTTGAGAAGGTAAACAGGGAAAAGAAATCAAAAGGAACTTATCAAAGTTGAACTATTTACATTCCTACACGGAAAAACAATAACTGTAACTGATGAAACTTTTCTCAGTATGAAAATAGTTGAAGAACGGTTTATGAGCATATGAATACATATGTGAATGTGTGTATATATGTTTTCAGGTACACATAGATAAAGGGTACAGGTCGAATTTAATAGGAAGGGATGATACTTAAAAGGTGAGGTTAAGAGGTGAGAGAGTAATGTGGTGAGGGGGAATGGGGAGAGACAATGGGGTGAACTGTCTCATGTAGAGGAGGCAGGGGAAGGTGGTTGCAGGGGAGGGGAGGAACAGGAAGGCAAAAAGGCAAAACCTTATTCTCATTGAATTTGGACCAGGGAGAGAATGACATGCATACTAAATAGGGTGTCCCACCCTACAGGAGTGTGGGGGGGAGGGGGATGGGGGAAGGTGGTGGAGGGGAGGGCGGGCTGGGGGGGAGGGAAGTTGGAAGCACCCACTTTTGAAAAGGGACAGGATCAAGGTGGGGAGTGGACCAGGTGGAAGGTGGGATGGGAGGGAGGGAAATATAGTCAGTCTTTTACAATATATCTACTATGGTAATGTTTTGCATAGCTACACATGTACAGCATATACTGAGTTGCTTATCTTCCTTTTAAAACCAATTTTTTAAAATATATATATAAATAATATGATTAATACTATTTTGCACATAACTGGGAGATAAGATGTGCAGGCAATTGCTCGGGATTTCACCTTGTCCTATTGGAAAAGTCGAATGGGGTATGGGAGAAGAAATGGAAAAGAGCAAATTGGTTGAGGGGATATCCTGTATGACTGTTATTCTGGGGTCATGGGTAGGGGAAAAATGGGGGAAAAATGTAACTCAAAATCTGACAGAAATGAATGATGTAAACCAGAAGTTAATAAAGCATTTGGGGGGGGGGGAAGGATGAGTTCAGGAAAACTTGTAGATTTCAGATGATCATGTGGTGCTGGGAAGCCAGTGAGATGCATCCCCTGGAGTGGGTAGTTGCAGTTACAGTTATTAGGTGTCAGCAAGAGTAGACTAATGACAAGGGAAGAACCAGGAAAAGAGAACATAGGAAAGGATCAGGCTTGATTGGGCAATTCCGGTTGCCAAGATGGACATTGAAGTGACTAATTAGCAGCACTGTATATTCTGATGAGGTTTAAAATATTAGCTTCCTAACCAATTGTAATGTAGCAATAAGTTAAGATACCAAATTCTCTTTAAGTCATTTTGTTAATGTACATTATGATTCTCTTACAGTTATCATTGCTTTTTGTATGGAATAAAATGACCTGTTCATTTCCTCTTTTTGGGAAACCCTGGACTAAAGTTAAAAGTAAAATCATATCTGTAGTAACTAAAGTGGGGTGATAAGCAAAATAATATGAGAATTAGATAGTATACTCTTCCTATTGTGAAATCTTTTCTACAGAAATTAACTCAGCATACAACCATAAGACTGGGTACAGAACTTGAAGGCGTACCTTGAAGGGGGTACCCTGAGCCCATGTGAGTCCCAGCCATAATTGCTTTTAGCTACTGCATTAGATTTTTAATTCAACCTTTCTTTACAATATCCTCAAAGCTCTCTTATTAATAAAATTAGGGTTTTTCAATGCACTTAGGAAGGGGAAAAGTGCAGAGAAAAACAGGTCAATTTTCTTAAGATAGATAGATAGATGGATAGATAGATAGATACACACACATATATCTATTTTATTTATTTATTTTTTATTTTTGGAGGGCAATTGGGGTTAAATGACTTGCCCAAGGTCACATGGCTAGTTTTTGTGTTAAGTGTCTGAGGCCGGATCCGAATCCAGGTCCTCCTGACTCCAGGGCTGGTGCTCTATTCACTGCACCACCTAGCTGCCCCCCATATATATATATATTTTAAATCACTGTAACAGAAGTTCATAGTTTCTTAAACTATTCTCTTTCTTGTTTTTCTGTGTCTTCAAATATTTCTGTTTATTGATGACTGATAAATTTAAACTTTTTAGAAAAGAAAATTTAAAAATATCTAGGAAGAAGTACATTATTTTCATGGAAACAAATATAATTCTCCTGCCAAACCTGACATAAGATCATAGCCTTTTTACTCTTCATCCCATCTGCCATTGTCAAGATTGTTTGCATAGTTGTGGTTAATTTTTCCCCATGTAAGGCTTGTCTTATGGCTTTTCAAAATTATTTCTCCCATTTACAGACAATAGATCAGAAAAGCACTAATCAAATATTTGGTGTTTGCATAAACTGGAAATAAAATTAAGTTCAAAATAGTGACTTCATCTTTAGCTCTTCTTGAATGTACTTTGTAAAGAAAATAGAGATGAAAATTAAGGTTACTGATATTACAAAAAAGAAAAGAAAAACAACAGAAGTTGTGAGAGTTCAGAGAAAAGTACTAAAATACTAGAGGTGAAAACAAATTCATCTTTATCCCTGTGAGCTTGATTTTCATAGTAAGAGAAATAAGAAGCACAGATCTTTCTTGGGATATGGAAGCAAATGGAGACAGAGAGCGTCTGTCTAATCCTAGAAAGCCAGTATGAATTAATAAAATAAGAGTATACCTTACAAATCAGATATCTTTGTGGGGCGGGGGGGTGGGATTTCAAGGAAGTAACTTCAAGCATCAGCAATGGGAAAACTTGGGACTTAATTTAACTAGATATCAAGAAAGTTTTTGATCCAGTAGCATAGTAAAACTAATCTACAAATTAAGTTTTCAGCAATTTTTACAGAGGTCAAGTTTTTAGGGAAAACATAAGTAGATCAAATATCAGCTTGGGAAACCAAAAGACCAAAGACATTATTAAGTATCAATCCTTTACAGTAGAAAATGTCAGATGTGTTTCAGAAGGATCAGGTCAAAATTAGATGTTATTTAGTTCCATTTGGTATTCATGTAATTTGGGCATAAGAAGCCATAATAAACAGTTGGGGTTTGCCAAGTACAGAAGGTATGGGAGGGATAGTGCCATTTTAAATTATTCATTTGGATTTTCATGGCAATGGTGGCAAATGGTTTATTGAGAAAAATATTTTTGCATAAAAATAGTAAAATTCTAATGGTGGTGAAGGAGGGAAGGTACAGGGAAATGAGAGAGTTAGCTATTCTCAAGTCAGGCCATTGACCTCCATTGAATGCATAGTATAAGTGGAAGAAATTCAAGGTACCCTGGAAGAATTATTTGTTTTTATTTTTGTTTCTAGTGACATAGGTCTCATCTCCAGGTCACATAATGTAAGCATTGAGGGAATTATGGGCCCAAATAGAGGAGGCTCCACACAACTTTTTTTCAAGCAACCAGAAAGGGATAAGGCAGAAAATGAGGGATGAGAGGCAATGTAGATGCTGTGCATATGCAAAACCACCAAGACATTTCTGAGGAAAAGGTTCAGAAAAGAGGTTGTGGTAAAAACTAGGAACCAATAAGAAGTCAAGGAATAAATGGCCTATTAGAAATTATACTTCTTTGCTTTGTTCTATTTCCTGCATAATTACAATAATGCTGCCTAATAATGCTTGAATTGCTTTGAGATCCAGTGATCTTTATGGACACATACCAATATGAAGTATCACTATTATTGGAAACCATATACTACCCATGCAAGTACAGAATATCTTCCTCTCACAGTTTCCACTTATCTTTTTTTGGTATTTAGTTATTGAGGGTAAAGGTGACAGAAGTATAAGAAGATCAATGTATTGGTTTTCTAAGAATAATGTGGTATGATAGGGGGAAATATCATCTTGGAGTCAGGAAATCTGAACTTGAGTCCCAGACTTTACATTTAGTAGTTGTGTGACCCAGTCAAGTCATAACATGATGGGCTTCAGTTTTACCATCTGTAAAACTAAAATAATAATATCTGAACTTTACCTTCTCTTTCCTTTCATGCTATAGGACTCCTATTAGGAAAAGACTTCATAAATCTTAAAATACTATACAAACATGAGCTATTATATTCAAGATATTTATAACTGGGAGTGATTGGTGACTTCCTGGAGCCCTTTCACATGGAGAAGAGATGATAACTGGGAAACACAACATTTTTATATAGATGATATGTCATACACACATATGTACCAATCATCTTATGTAGAAGTTAATGTTAACATTCCTGTGGTCAAAAAAGATGGGTTTAGAAGATAGAGTAGATCTAATGGGCAGGCAGTCATTTTAGATAGTTTCAGAAAAGTGGTTGGTTACAGAATACCTTCTGTAATGAAGAACCTCAGAACCACCTCTGTAATCTGTTATTACTAATGTCAGTAATTCAACCTAGCTAAATTTTGCAGGCTTGTGTTAGCAGCCATAGCATAGAGCAAACTGCTGACCCTGGTGCTGGCATAATCAAGCCTGGAAACATTCTAACACCTGTTAGAAACAGAAAAATAAACTAGCAAATACTCCAGCTTTAATAATGAAACAAGCAATCATCAGCCAATCTGAACCAGTAAGGCAACCCTACACAATGTTAATTTAGCATTGACATTACTCCTTCCCTTGACATTGGCTGCCAGTTAGTCATTACAAGATTTGGTCCTTTAAGAAACTCTGCTTCTTTTTTAGTGTCTGGCTTCTCATGTCTTGTATTATGAGTTGTATAAGCCTTTACCTCTACTAGGGATATTTATTATGAGTACAAGTAGACATGGCCAGGCATATGTGTGTGTTACAGGACAGGATCTCTAATGGATCTGCACTGCTCTTCATGAATTTCTTGGGGCTAGAGGGAACCAGTAGTTGGTTCTGTGTTAAACCACAAATGGGCTAGAAGCCTAGAACGAAAGTTAACTGGCATAGTAGTCTGTCATCCTATCGCCATGCAATAGTACAGATAGTTGAGGGAGGACTTAGGCAGGAGAGAATTATAATTTTTCATAAATGGAGATCAGACTATCATAAACCTATGGAGACTTTCTGAAAGTTTACATGAGATTGGGGGAATTTGTTATTTCCTTATTTTTCCATACTTTCCTGAAGGGACAGAAAAGATCTTTAATTTATATAAATCTTTCATCTTTGAATCTCTGGTGGGTCAGTTTTTATACTGTATGGAATCTGAAGGAGAAAATTAGGTGCAATAGCCTAGAGACCTAAGTAGTCATATAGCCAGTGTAAATCAAATTATATAATGTAAGATAAGATATTTCACAAGGTCATATTTAGAAATTTCCTCACCTAACACTTTCCATTACTAGTAACACTGTTAAAAGTTATAGAAATGTTCTAAAGACTTCAGGAAACAATGAATCATAGTCCCTTTCCTGAAGACATAGAAAAGCCACCATACTCATTTCTTTTCCCTGTATAAACTTGAATAAGCCCCTTCTCATTTCTGGGCCTCATTGTCCCAGTTTTCAAAAAGTGGGTGTTAGACGAGATGAGATATCTAGATTTCTTTCTAGTTCCAATCCCAATGATCTCATGATGAAACACATATGTACCTGGAAAGTGTGAAGGAAGAGGTAGGTTTGATGAAACCAAAACTCAGAGAGACTGTAAATTGTTCATCTAAAGAGTTTCACTATAGCTTGTAAGTTATTGTGAGAAAGGGGGCATTTAGGGAGAAAAAGCTCAACCAAGGTAACTTGTTTTTTCCTGTTTCTTGTTCCATTTGTCTCACAAATCCTTCCTCCCCCTGTTGATCTCTTCATGATAACTACACTCCTAGAATTTGAACGATAATCTTCTTTGTTATCTTTGTATCCGTTAGATTGCTAGTTTCTCAGGCCAGAAGCCTTTTCTTTCAATACCTCTTATCAGTTGATTGTGTGCTGGAGATACAGTGTTCTTCAAACACGAACAGGAATGTTCCTTCCTCTTTTTCATTTTCATCACTGAAACTCAGTAGGGCCTTTAAACCCATGAGCACTAAACACACTCTGTGTAGGCCAATGGCACAAGTGCTTTCAACGACAGTGAATTGCTAATAGCTGACGTCTTCGTAGTTTACTAAAGCGCTTTCTTTACAAGAATGCTGGGAGATAGGCAGTGGAAGTTTTATTATACATGTTTTACAGATGAGAAAACTGAAGTTATATGAATTGGTCACCGTGTGTGGCTGAGCAGGATGCAAACCCAGTTTTACATAGATACAGAACCTAGCCAGGGGTAGGGATGGGGGTGGAGGGGGTATTAGTCCACCCCTTCCCATTTTAGAGATGGGAAACTTGAGACTCATGGAGATTGAGTGATTTTCCTAATATCATACAGGTATTTAGCTAATTTTCATACTGTATGGAGTCAGATTCAGAGGAAGGATTTTAATGCAGATTCTTACAACACAGAGTCAATGTTCTTTCCATAGGTCTTCTGACTAAATTCAGTATTATTTCCACTAAACCACAATGTCTTTCCAATAGGAGAAAAAAAGAGCTACTAGAGAAATAGAAGGACCCAGAGGCCATATGAGATGAGGATAAGGTTTTTCTTTTCCAGAACTTGCATGTGGCTGAAGCAATCAATTTGTCCAACATTGGGTCATCAGGTTTTTTTTGTGGGTTTTTTTTTCCCAGCACACTTTAATATAGATCAGCTAGCTGTGCCACCAACCCCTTCAAATTTCTGGGAAGCAGCCCATCTGGCCTTGGTTCCTTCCCAGCCTTCATTAACTCTAATTTCATTATCACCTGTTCTGGTGTGACCCTGAGTTCCCTATGCACTTCTTTCCTTTCTCCTGGGAAATGAATTTCTGCCTTTGCATCAGCTCTCTACCCAACTGTGTGTGCCCGGAGGCAAAAAATTCATTTGTATGTGAGTAGTATCCATCTCTCCATCACTGCCCGTTACATCTTGTGGATCTGACTTTCCTGGAGATCGCAGGATTCTAATATGTGTTCAAGGAAAAAAGTTCTTACCAAGACTATGTGTGTAATATATTATACATATATACACATTCAGACACATACCATTGCTTGTTACACACACACACACACACACACACACACATGCATGCATGCACACACACTGATTTGTTCTTTACATATGTTCTTTACTTTCATTTGGATTTTTACTCATCTTCCTTTTGCACTTTAAATTTAAACATGGTTACTCTGTTCTTTGGTTTTTAGCATATGTCATGTAGCTTTTTGTGATATAAGAAGTTAATTTTCCTGTACATTATTTAAAATGGTACATGAGGATAGTGATTTCCTTGGACAATAGCATTATTCACATCTGCTGGATTTTTACAAAACTATAAGTGAACTCATTTGAGGCTATTTCAGTAACTCTGATGGGTTTCCATAACAAAGCTCAGAGACCTACTAAAATAAAATTGTGAAAAAGAAAAATTACACAGACACAGACAGACAGACAGACACACACATATACATCTGCCCCTCTTGTGCCTACTGTCAACATGAGAAGATGCCAACATCTTATTGGCCTTTTGATAAAATAGCTAAACAATACTCTTGTTTCTTCCCTTTACCTACATTCTGAGGGTACTTGGTCTGTGTAGCTTCCCCAACTCTTCCTCTGAGAGAGAGAGAGAGAGAGAGAGAGAGAGAAGGGGGGGGGGGGAATCCTTCCTTCTTGTTTCCAGTGTGTTTCTTTGGTCAACTTAGGCCCTATGTGTGGAGTTAATGATGTTACTGCATTTTCATCAATTTCATTCCTAATTGCATTGGAAAAGTGTGTTAAAGTCATGCTCAGTTTTATGTGGAACCACCATTATTAAAGTATTTATTTTATTTTCTTAACAAGAAACTACTGTCAGGGCTGAGGAGCACGGGCTGTGATTTTTGAGCATTTGTAGGAGAGACAGATGCTATGATACTGAAGTGAAATTGGTGGGAGGGGTGGGGGGGAGGAATAATTTACTTCCCCTCAAATAGAAATATGTATTACTCCAATCGAGATAGATATAGGCAGGCAAGTTCAGCTCTGATACAAGGGAGAATTCATAACTATCTGGCAAAAGCAAATAGCTAAAATAAATTTGGAACACCATAATAAAAGTTGTGTTTGATTAAAAATGTTTTCTGCAATTGGTTTATAGAACCAATTTCTTCCTCCACTCCCCACGTGAAGTATAGTGAGGACTTTTGAAGGATGGAGGGCTTTTGGTGATATTATTTCAGTTCCTGAACATCATTTAACAAATTATTTATTGTTGTTTCTGTAGACTGGTTCATGCATAGCCTCCAGATCAGCAATTAACTTGGAAATAACAGTACATGGCCCTTAAATACAGACCTTCTGATAATGGGTATGCAGACTAAAACATAGCTTATTTTAAAGCAGATACATACACATAGACATAGAAACATACAAAACATTGTATGCTAAAGCTCTCTATGTCTAAAATGGACTGGCAGCTGCTTGAAATTTCCCCTCTACTCTCCCTAAGGTCTCAGGTGTGGGATTCATGAGCCAGTGTCTCAGCTAGAACAGGTGTCTATCGCTGTGTAAATAGCAATTAGGCCCAAATTTCAGACTTTTTTTTTTTCAAATCCCTATCGGAGGAAAAGCCCAGGCATAAATAGTTGCTGTAACGGCCAGGGGTATTGTGTAGCATTATAGCCTCCAGCTGGTCTATTACATACTATAGACAGGCAAAGAATACGAGCACCTGACAGATGTGTTCTGTTAGCTTCATTAGGAAAGAAACAAAGAAACTCCTCAATTAATAGCAGTGGAGCCAAATTGGGGGGGGGGGGAAGCTTGGGGGGAGAGGAATCATAGCCTGTTATTTAAACAGAGTCAGGGAGCCTTTCACCATGGCTCAATATGATTCATTAATAAAAGCAGCTTTTCCAATGCCCAGTTTAAGTCAAAAGAAATCACTAGCATTTTTTTCTCCTTGCAAAGGAAGGGCGAAATGACAAATTGCTGTTGTTAAATTCATTTCATGTGGGGTTGGCCCTTCTCAGAGATCCCTTCTAACGGCAAGGCTGGATGTTTGTCACATTAAGTGGCCGAGCAGAGCAGTCCTCAAAAAATCAGCCATGCGGCCTCAGGGTCTCAGAAGAACAGTGGGCATCCAGTGGCCATGTAGTAATTTTTAAAGTAGAAATCAGGAAGCATTAGGCATTGTTTAAAACAGGGTTTCTTAACCTGGGTTCTGCAAACTTGAAAATAATATTTCAATAACTGTATTTTAATATAAAAGGCATCCTTTGTAACCCTATGTTATTCATTTTATAGATTTAAAAACATTCTGAAAAAGGGTGCTATACACTTCACCAGTCTGTCAAAGGAGTTCCATGACACAAAGAAAAGTTAAGGACCTTTTTTTTTAAAGGAACAAGGATTTTCCAAGATAAGAAAATGCAGCCTTTACACCCAGTGAAAGAAAAATCTATCTATAGCGTTATTTTAACAATTTGCTTTCTCTTGCTATGTGAACAATTTAAAATGCTACTAAATCCCTGTCATCGTGGGCCTGGATAGCATTTTCTTCCAATAGGAGAGGTCTGGGTCTCTGCTTTATTTACCTTAAAAGATAAATGGTGAGCTTCCATACATGATAATACACAGCTGTGGAAGGACCAGGATTCTGTCTTTGCATTTATAAGAGCACTAAGTGAAAATTCTTTGTTGGTTTTCCAGGCAAGGAGTCCTAGGAAGTCACAATTCTTTTACAGTAATAACTCTCCAGGTAGTGATGTAGTGTGATGTTTAAAAGCAAAGCACTTAGAGCTATTATGAGGCTAAAGAACACAGTTGGTCCCAGATAGATCAAACCTGAAAAAAAAGAAGGACAATCCCTTTTAAACAGACAAGGAGTCAGCACAGCACATGGCGAAGAAGACATTTGAAAAAGTAGCTGGAGAATTCAGGAAAAGAAAATCGCCTCATTTGTCAAGATAATTAAAGTAAAATTGAGGTGACTGTGTCAGTGACAACCTGGTTAGATTTTGCAGGCTAAGAACCAAAGTGTGAATGGAAGAGTGTTTACTCCTAGTGAATGTTGTCAGTGGAACAAAACTATCAAGGGCCTTACCCTACTGATCTGTAACTTTCTTTTTTCCTGTCATAGATCCCTTTGGCAATCTGGTGAAACCTATGCGCTGTTTTTAAATACATAAAAAATGTATAGGATTACAAAGAAAATTTTTCTTGAAATACTTATCCAAATTTTTAAAAATAAAACAAAAGAAATATGGACTCCAAGTTATGAACATCTTTATTAGAATAATCTAGACTTGGAAGACTATACTCCAAAATCACAGGAGAAGCTCATCTGTTTAATTGGAACAGTGTCCCACTGAAGAAATAGGATTCAAAAGAGAAAGGGTCTTGGCCAAGTGTGATGGGCCAGACCCTTTGTCATGGAAATCTAATGGGAGCTGCATGGCCAGCTCGGTCTTCTAACTTTGAAGTAGACAACATTCATTTTTTTAAAAAAAATTCAGTCTTCATTTTCATCCTGCCCTGACCAAAGAAGGGTTTTGAAACAAAATATTTAAACAATTTAAACAGCCAAAATATAAAGGGAAAAAAACAGAGAGGAAAGATCCAAATTTGACAGGCATGAAGGCTAGCAGATGCAGGTCTTCCTAGTGAGAAAGACCCCCAGATTTGCAATCAGAAAACTAGTGCTGAAACCTGCCTCTAGTGGAGTTACACCAGGGAACTTATTTCACCTTTCTGGATCCCAGTTTCTTCAAACATAAATAGTTGAGCTAGATCAGCTCTAAATCCTATAATCCGTTTCCCCCCTCAAAATGACTTTGATATTTGACTGTAATATTTCCCGTGTCATAGCAGAAACTTAAAGGTCGGAATGTGAAACTAGCAGGACCAGATTTTGAGTCATTAAATATCCAAATCTTTGGAAATAAGCAGTCCTTCCCATAAAGTAAATCAATTAAAACATGACTGTGATATTGAATAGATTACAATATTCTTTTGGGACAGCTAGGTAGTGCAGTAGATAGAGTATTAGACATGGAGTCAGAAGACTCCTCTTCATGAGTTCATATCTGGCTTTGGACACTTACTAGTGTGACCCTGGGCAAGTCACTTAACCCTGTTTGCCCCAGTTTCTTCATCTATAAAATGAGCTGAAGAGGAAATAGCAAACCATTCCAGTATCTTTGCCAAGAAAATCCCAAATGGGGCCACAAAGAATTGGACACAACTGAAAATGACTGAACAACATTCTATTGAAAGGGCACTATTCACAATGGTCAAACTTCCTCAACGCTCTCAGTTTTGAGATCAATAACAGTGAGCTAACCAAAAAAATATCCAGTGAAGACTAGGTCAAGACTGCAAAATTCCATTACTACACAATGAATTTTAGCTTTTAAAAAGGGCCTGTTATCCTAAAAAACAATACCATTAAATATTTTTTCATGGCATGAGATGAAATGTTTTTAGCATTTGCACATTTTGTGTTTTGTTATTTTTAAATACTCATCCTGTCTGCAAATAATATTTTTCCCTACTTCCTTAAAAAATTACTGAGATACAGTTTTCTAGAAATAGTAAACAAAATCCAGGGATAACAAAACAAATTCTTATTGATTGAGATTGTCTTGTTTTATAACTAAGCTAGGACTCAAGGAAATACATTTAGGAAGCAGAACAGATTTATAAAACAATTGAAATAAGCTTTTTTTTTAAATGTGAAGGTAAATATACCAGGGGTAGAGCATCTTCCATAGCATGTGCTGAAAGTTAAACTGAGATCCCCTTGGCTAGTTCCATAGTCACATCAGTTCAGCACTGAAAAATGTTATTATGCAGCAATCCCATGATGCAGGCAGGAATGGAGGGGGAGCTGCTGTTTCTTTTCTTTTTTGCTTTTTTTTGGAGGGGGAGGTCAGGGCAATTGGGATTAAGTGATTTAAGGTCACATGGCTAGTAACTGTTCTGAGGCTGAATTTGAACACAGGTCCTCCTGACTCCAGGGCTATTGCTCTATTCACTGCACCACCTAGCCACTCCAGAGGCTGCAGTTTCTTAAAGCATTGGCAGATCAAATCATATCCTCTTGGAAACCCTCTGATACTCTTCTCTCTTCCCATTGAAATACTTAGCATTGTAAAATTAGACCTAGAAGGCATCTCAGAGGTCATCTAATCCAGTTTTCTCATTTTCCAGATGAGGAATCTGAGGTCTAATGATTTGCCTAAGGTCACACAGGTGGTAAACAGAACTGGAGTTTGAACTTGGGTTTTCTGACTACAAATCCAGCAATTTCCACTTATGCAGAACTAAGTTCTTTAAAAATTAGTTTTGCCTTTTAATATTTCCCTGCAGAACTCTGTAGTAGCGTCCTACTGTTTGGGGCGAATGGGTCTGCTTTATCATCAGGACTAGAACAAGGTGAGGATGGCCAAGGGTGTGAGTGGGATTCATTCACATTAATTAGGGACCATAACTCCTAGCATGCACTGTCCTGCTTTAGTGCTCAAATATAGCACTTAGCATACCATGAAAATCCTAATGTAAGTGAAGTCATGGCTATGTTCAGAAATTATATACTAAAAATATAGTCATTGGACATTGAATATATAGTAGGAAGAGGCCACTGGATTTTTCTGGTAGTATAAGATAGAAGGACAGGGCTAAAAGAAACCTCAAAAGTCATCCGGTCCAAATATCTCATTTTATGGATGAGGGAAATGAAAGTCAGAGATGTTTAGAATCCTACCTAGACTCACGTTACAAGTAGCAAAATCAGGATCAAACCCATTTCCTCTCACTCCAAATGCAGTGGTTTTTTTTTTCTGTTATGTCATACCACTTCTCACAGCGGACAGAGAACTCTAAGAGGGCTATGGATTCTCTTTATCCTCTCCTGTCTTCTTTCCTTTATTCCCTTCTTCTCTCCTTTCTTTGATTCCCTTTTCTCTTTTCCTCTCCTCTATTCTCTTTTTCCTCCTTTTCCTCCTCCTTCTCCTCCTCCTTTTTTCATCATCTTTGTTCTCCTCCTCCTCTTCCTCCTCCTCCTCTTTATCCTCATCCTTTTATCATCATCTTTGTCCTCCTCCTCTTCCTTTTCCTCCTCTTCTTCTTCTTCCTCCTCCTCATCTTCCTCTTCCTTCTTCTCTTGCCCTCATCTCCTTAGCTTAATGTCTCCCTTGCCACCATACATGTTAATTGGATGGAAGTTTGGAGAGAAAAAGAAGGCCTTTATCTGAGACCCAGAATCTCTAAATTCAGTAATGTGCACACCACATGCTAGAGGTACAAGAAGTTCTTAAATGAGGCCCATATACTTTTAGATAGTTCTTAGCTGACCCAAAGATGTTTCTTTTCTACTTGCAATTTTATACTGTTGGATCAAAGTCAAAAGAAAGAATAGACTAGGCCTGAGTCAAGTATTACCGAAAACTCTCAATTTCCCCAACTCTAACCCTTGTTTTGAGGCTCAAACCATTGTTCTTTAATTTGTTTTTCAAACTTAAAAACCCTATATAAATACCAACTTGTTAACCCCTTGGATTTTAATTATGTGGTACAATTTAAAGGAAGGATGATTTTCTTTTTTTTCTTCTCAGTTTCTTTTTCAATGATGGACTTGATTAAAGATGGTCAAGTTATCTTTTTCTTTTTTCCAATAAACTATTCTAACAGTGGTTAATTTTCAAAAGCATAGGCAAAGACAGACACTTATTTTTATAAGCTTTAAGGCTAACAGAATACTTTTCTCACAGCCCCCTATGGAATCAATAGAGCAAATATTATTATTCCCACTTTAAAGAAGAAATAACTAAGGCTCAGAGAAGTTAAATGACTTGCCCAGGGTCATATAGCCAGAAAGTATCATAGCTGGGATTCAAAACTAGGTTTCTCAGCTCAAAAGCTAATGTTCTTACCATTGTAATTAATGGTGGAAGAGGAGGGACTATTCAACTCAATTTAATCCTTATAAACAAACCTAAGGAAAGATCTGATTGGGGAAGAAGTAGAAATTGGTTGCAGATATGAAATTTGGGAGATTGTAGCTTTTATAACTTCCTGTTGTTAGAAGCAACTTCAAGCATATGTCGAATGTGATTTCAAGGACTTCAATGAACTCCCCTACCTTCCAACATACTCTCTCTACCTTCTCCCTGATGCTTGAAATTATTTCAGTAACAGATAAAACCCTTCATTAAAGAATTAGAAAAATCTTAATATGCAAATAGCCTTGGGAGAAGGATAAACTTGAGAGGACAGATAAACTAATACTAAAGTGTTAATTGCTGATATCAGATCAGTTCATCAACTCATAAAATCACTGGAGCTGCAAAAGACATTAACAGATCATCTTATCCAGGGATTCTTAACCTTTCATGTCATTGCCCCTTTTGCAATCTATGGACCTCTTCTCAGAATGTTTTTAAATATATAAAATAAAATACATAGGGTTTGAAAGAAAAGATTATATTGAAATATATTTATCGAATATATATACACACATATAGACATGTATTTTAAAGTTCACAGGCCCCATGTTAAAAATCCCTCTTCTAATCCAATCCCTTTTTCTCAGGGCAGATTTTATGGGGAGTAGGAGAAAGAGTTTGCAGATGCTGAATGTCTGAAAGAAGGGAAGGGCAGAGAGAGCTAAAAAGGAAGATTAGGAGCACTAAAGATAAACTATTTCAAAACATTGCTTGTTTCATAATAAGCCTAAGGCAGCAGCATCTATCAGAATAACTCACAAAGAACGAAGCTGTATTTAATTGGAAGTCTGTTGGAGTCAGACTCATCTTTATAAGTTCAAATCTGCCCTTAGTCACTTCTTAGCTGTGTGACCCTGAGCAAGTCATTTAACCTTGTTTGCCTCAGTTTCCTCATCTGTAAAATGAGCCAGAGAAGGAAATGGCAAAGCGCTCCAGTATCTTTGCCAAGAAAACCTCAAATGAGGTCATTAAAAGTCAGACATGACTGAACAACAACAGTCAGGTTATATAAACGGTTGTCTCAAACTGAGCAGAAACATGCTGATAGCCTTGTTCACATCTGCTGATCACAATTTCATTCTTTTGCTCTTTTCTTTGGGAGATTGTTCCTAGACAAAGTACTTTTTAAGCTAATAATAATTAGCATTTGTATTGTGCTTTAAGGTTTGTAAAGCACTTTACATATGTTATTTCATTCTAATCTTTTTTTTTTCTTTCTTTTCTTTCTTTTTTTTGGGGGGCAATTGGGGTTAAGTAACTTGCCCAACATTACATGGCTAGGTTTTTGTTCGTGTGTGTTAAGTGTCTGAGGCCAGATCCGAACTCAGGTCCTTCTGACTCCAGGGCTGGTGATTTACTCACATTTCATTCTAATCTTTATAGCAACTCAGTGAAGTAGGTGCTATTATTATCCCCATTTTTACAGATGAAGAAACTGAGGCTGAGAGTAACTTGCCTAGGGTCACCCAGCTAGCAAGTGTCCCAGGGAGGGTGTGAACTCAGGTCTTCCTGAATCAATACACCACCTTTACTATTATCATAGCCAAGATAATTAGGAACAATTTGTGTCCAAACCTACATAGAAGTCTGCAACCTTGATCCCACTTTTTCTAAAGCTGTCCTATAGAACTATATTTTGCAAAATTGACTCATGACATTCTGCATAATAATTTGCCTTTAATAATTTTGGACTCAAATTAAGTAATATTCATTATTTCCTATTTTTTTAGAATCCATCCTAGGTAAGAAAGAATGCCATGAGAGACCATTGTTAAAACTCTTGAGACATTTTCTAAAATAACTCATGCTTAAACACACTTCCCTATGAGTATGGTGTAGTGGAGAAAAAAAAACTGGATTTGAAACCAGAGGATCTGGATTCAAACCCTGGTTTTGCTTGTTGTTGTTCATCAGTCATTTTCAGTCATGCCTGACTCTTGGTGATGCCATTTGGGGTTTTCTTGGAAAAGATACCGGAGAGGTTTGCCATTTCCTTCTCCAGCTAACTTTTACAGATGAGGAACTGAGACAAACTGGATTACGTGACTTTCCCAGGGTCACACAGGTAGGAAGGGACTGAGGTCAGATTTAAATATAGGAAGATTCGTATTCACTGAGTCACCTACCTGCCCCCCCAAATCTCCTGGTTTGGCTACAATGGCTTATGTGGTCACCTTTCTAAGTATGTTTTCTCATCTATAATTAAGAGATTTGAACTAAATGACTTCTACAATCCCTTCTAACTTCCATTCTATGCTCTGAAGTAAATATCATTGTTCATTTATTTATTGACCCTTTTCTAATGGAAAGAAATGCTAAATTGTTTTATTATCACTCAACAGATGCATATTAAGTCTCGTGCTAGGTGCTGTATTCGCAAAATTAAGCCTCCACCTGCATGGCTTTTTTTAGACTGTAAGCTCCTAGAAGACATGTAATAGATCTATATCATTCTCTTTGTATAGCCTCTAGCATAATGCCATATATAATTAGCCATCTGATGAGTACTTTTGGATGTTTATGAACTGTATAGCAAAAAAGGATAAGTGGGAAAACTGTGGCATTTCAGGTTTGACTTCTACTCTTTTTCTAGAAAAGCATATGAAACGTTAAAAGTAGAGAACATTTCCCGAAAAGGAGGCAGTAGGTGGGAAGAACACTGAGTCAGGAAAAATGAGTTATAAACCTAAGTCCATGACTTACTAGCTATGTGAACTTAGGGAAGTAATTTCTCTGTGCCCCACCTATAAAATGCAGGGGTCAGACTAAATGATTCTCTAAGGTCCCTTCCCTTTCTGATTCAGTTCTATTATTTTAGGAGAACTGTTTTCTTGTCTCTGTATTTCCCATGCTGCCAACTATATTTGTGTTAGAAGGTTATAAAATTCTGCTCCAAAAGGGAGTTGTGGTCATTTGATCTGGACTGTAATTTGAGAAGGTCTTCTGATATACATTTACTTTTTAAGGAGGAAAAAAAAATCTCATTAATGTAGGTTTTCTTTCCTTTTGAAACCATTCATCTGTTCTATTGCTTCTCCCAGATTCTCTGGAGCCGAATTTGGTTAGCCTGTCATAGGCTCAGATATAGGTAAATAGAAGCAGTGTTTTATAGTATAGATGGCCTGGGCAGATTCAGCCGCTTACTGTACTGCCTCTAGTCTCCAAATAGCTACTTATGTAACTGTCTTTCCCATCTGTCGAGGAACATGCTGGCTTTAACATTCCCTTTTGTTGTAAACAACTCTGCCTATATCCTAAGCTTTGAAGAATCCACTTTGGGATTTCATTAGCTTTGGAATGACACCTGTGAGTTTTCTTCAACATAACTTTCTTTCCTTCCCTTCAGGGGGTAGGTACCTAGCAAAGAAGGAGTGGTACCCTTTTTGTTAGGAGTGGTAATCCTGATTTATGGGGGAGGGCAAAAGAAAGGAGGAAGGAAGGAAAGAAAGGAAGGAAAAAAAGAAAGGAAGGAAGAAAGAAAGAAAGAAAGAAAGAAAGAAAGAAAGAAAGAAAGAAAGAAAGAAAGAAAAGAAAAGAAGGAAGGAAGGGATTAGAAGGAGGGAGAAAGGAAGAGAGGGTAGGAGGGAGGAAATAGAAAGGAAGGAAGGTGATTTTTGTCTAGCTGTTTTGGTGTTGGTTTTGTTTGTTTTTAATAGAAAGGTACTATGGGTAAGGAAGCTGTTGGGAAGCAACTGATATGTCCAAGTTAAATCTAAAAATAAATAAGTAAACAAACTGAGGGTGTTGGACCAGATGGTTTCCAAGGTCCCTTCCACCTTTTGATCCTGCAAGATCATAGGATCATAGAATATTAGATTTCATTTTTCAGATGAGGAAAGTAAGGCCCAGAGAGATTAAAAGACTTTCCGAGGGCCACAAAGCTTTAAATTATGATAGATTTCACTGTAGATAGAAATCTTATATTTATATAATAATCCCTTTACAGATCCCATTTGTGGATGAAACCCCTATTTAATCCTCATTCCCTCACTAGGATCATCTAAGGTGAACAAATAAAGTGGGAGGAAAATGGTTCTTCTTCCCTGACACCTGGATCTTTTAAGAGGAATAATAAGTTGATTAAGAATTATATAGAGAATAAAAAAGGATGCACACTCTTATTTTTAGCTCTTACATTGCTTTTTTATAGAATTAAAGAACAGGAAAAGATGTTTTTAGTATTTTTTAAGCATTATCTGAAACCAGCAAATTTTAGAATAGCTTTGTATATCAGTACAAAAAATTCCCAGCCTAAAGAAAAAGTTTTCACCTGCTTTTCTCTTCCACCCAATCACCATTGTCTCAAACTATCAAGCAAATAAGCAAGCAAAAAACATTAAGAGTGTGTTATGTGCCAGTACTGTGCATACCCTTTGACCCAGCAATACCACTTCTAGAGTTATATCCCAAAGAGATCATAGAAGTGGGATGAAGACCCATATGTAAAAAAATATTTATAGCAGCTCTTTTCGTGGTTGCAAAGAATTTGAAATTAAAGGGGTACCCACCAATTGGGGAATGGCTAAACAAGTTGTGGTATATGCATGTAACAGAATATTATTGTGCTACAAGAAATGAGGAGGAGACGATTTTCATATTTACCTGGAAAGGCTTATACAAACTGATGCTGAGTGAGAAGAGTAGAACCAGGAGAAATTTGTATACAATCACAGACACAACATATGTGTGATGACCAACTATGACAATCTGGACTCTTCTCAGCAATGCAGTGATATAAGTCAATCCCAAAAGACTTATGAAGGAGAGAGATGCGACATCCAGAGAAATAACTAGAAAGAACTGAGCTTGAATCCTGATGGAAGCAAACTAATTGATCCTTTTCTTTTCATTGTTTGGTTTTATTTCTTCTTTACCATTTTTCATCCCATCTAGTACAATACACCTTTGTAACTTGACTAATGTCTATTGTGAAAGTATTTGCAGATCCTATACTGGACTACATGCCGTCATGGGGAGTGGGGGGAGGGAGGGAAGGGAAATTTGAAACTCAAGGAATATGGAATTGAATCTTGTAAACTAAAAATAAACAAATAAATTAGAAAAAAAGGAAAAATAAAGAAGGTAATGGAAAGAGCAACAAAAAAAAGAAAAGAAACTTACAATCTAAGGGGAAGACAATAGACAAACAAATATATACAAAGGAATATATGCAAATGTACATAAAACTACCTAGTATATAGACACATTTTCTTTTGGTTCCAAGCTATGGTTTTTTTGGTGAAGAAATTCCCTTCACCGGCGTGTAAATTTGCTAGTGCTTCTACTCAGCATTTACCCTTCATTGTAGTCTTAGAGAGTTGCCGGGGTTCGTGAGAGGAGTAGGGATCTACAAAGGTAGTATAGCCGATCAGGGTTTGAACTCACATGTTCCTGAATCTAGCTTTCAGAATCCTCTAGGACACATTGCCCCTCACTTTAAATATAATAATCAGTAATAAAAAGGATATTGTTTTCTCTTGGCCTACAATGAATCTGTTATTGACTCAGAGACATTGAGCAAGTCCATGATGCTCTACTGAAGGATCAGTTTTACTGCTTTCATATATTTCTCTTCTACCCAGACAATCAAAGACCACCCTTAGACTAAGGGTCACCTGGGATATCTTTAATAATACATACATTATATATGTACATATATACATATTTTTATATATTACATATACATGTATACATATAATGCATATAAATACATATATACATACATATGAATATAGCATTGTGGATGTATATAGTATATATGAATTTACACATATATGTGGAATATACATATAGTTTGACTTAGATATGTATGGATATGGATATAGATTTAGAGATATAGATAGAGCCTTTCTTCTTTGTTTGCCAATTGCCTTCAAAGGGGACATCTCGACTACCTCCCAAGGTCAAGGGAGCATAGGTGCAGCCACTCTGGGGAAATGCAAAGCTGCTTTGAGTATGAACCAGAGGCTATCATTAGAACAAAAGAGAAGGCCTCTATCGTCTCCCCTCCTCTGCCCATGACTCTGGAAGTGAATAAACAGAGATCATCTTTGCAATAGCCTATAACTGGGTTGCCTCCCTTTGACAGCAGGGAGAGAAAGGTAATAACTAAACCTAGTGTGTCCTTGTTATGTTTATGGGTCAACTTCAGTGCAACAAGGGAACTGATGCAACCTGATCAGCCTGTTCTAATCTCTCGGCTTGTTAGAGTTTCCTCTTTCATCTTTGCATCGGGCTTCAGAGAATGATTCAGGTTCTATTCCCTTGGTGTATTAAACTACTATGCTGCTGAGTCCCCACTCTCTATTTGGGTTCTGGCATCAAAGCCTTGGGCCAATTTGATTTCATTTTTATTTGCTGTCAGAGCAATGTCTTTATTCTAAAATGCCCTTCTCATATCATCTCCCAGGTGTTTTGATGGGAGCAGCCAGTTGAAAGAAAGCCTTTTTTCTGAGTTCTTGTTACTGCTTTTATGTTTTTATCTTCTGATTACCAAAGCACAGGACCCTTTGTTAAATAGCACCCAAAATTCCATTTTCTAAATGGGATGTGTTTTTTATTTTAAAACTCTGCAAGGCAGCTATCCTGCTCAAAGCCTTTGTAAAGGGTTTGGGTTTTTTTTTCTTTATTTACTTAGGTTTTTGTACTCAAGTTATTGTTCAGCACTAAATTTTTCAACAGGACCATTCATTTCAGACTTCCAGATGACACTTAGATTGATTCAATTTTGTTCAAAATTCTACTAAAATAAAGATTGGAAAGTGTTTTGAGAGCTGACAAGGCTGTAGAATTCCATCACAGCAAATTAGCATGAAAATAGAGGATGGGGAAAATGAGGGCGAGGGTGGACTTAGAATGTTATCATCTTCCCTAACCAACCCTGGGTTACTGTTGAGTAATTGCTAGAAGACGCCTTTCTTTTAATCTGTGTTTTGTAGGGCGTGGGAGAGAAAGGGAAAAGAAGTGGTTGAAGGAGAAATTATACCTAGGAGGCAGGTAGCCAGCACTGCATCAATCAAGTGTGTCGCATTAAGGATTGTAAAGATTGCATCCCAGAATAATAAGGATGATTCAGGGTATTAAGTTTCAGAATTAGGCACACTTGCCCTAAAAGCCTGAGGTACACTTAGAATTCAGATCCTTATGGATCTTTGCAGAAAGCTGGGCAAGTGGCAAGGTTACAACCCATATTTACAAGAACTCCTGGTCCAGAAGGTGGTTCTTTCTTTCCCATCCCATCACCACCACCACCACCACCAAAGTCCCTTGCATTTTTGAATGTTCTTCTGATACTCTGACCATGCCCACCATCTCAAAAAAAAAATGTTAAGGAAGGGGTATTAGTAATGTTTCCATCTAGGGGTGCTAGGAACACAGGGATACAGGGTGGGGGTCTGCCTCAAAAGATTTACACCATTCAAGTCCTCTTTTAGTCAGAGACAAGCTCTAATACGTTGCCAATAGAAGCAGACCAGACTCTTAGCAAGTCTGCACTATTTGTGATGCCAATACAAGTGGACCAGATTTTAAGAATCTGAGCATTTGATGGAGGTAAGATTGATATTTGATACAGAAAAACTGTGGGAAGATCAGGATGGAATTAAGGAGTGGCAAGTAACCTGGGATGGGCCAGGTGCAGACAATTGAGGGAGGTAAGAGGCCAAAGAGCTGCTATGAAAGGATCATTGACTGGCCAGGGATTTGGATTCAGTGACTGGGTTCCTGAAGTCTGTGGGAAAGCTAAGGGTTCCATTACTAGTACCTGATTTCTGTATAACAAAAGAGTAATCATTTAAATGATTTGATACTGGTTAAGAAATATAGAGTTTGATAAGATTAGGAACACAACATACAGAAGCAAACAGCACAGTAGTCTAGTGTTTGGTAAAGCTGAAGAGCCTGGTTACTAGGATAAGAACTCACTATAAAAAAAAATTTAAAAACTATTGAGAAAACTGGACAGCAATCTGAAAGAAACTGGCATGGATCAACATCTCACCCTCCATACCAAGAAAAGATCCAAAAGGATAGATGATTAGTCATAAAGGGTGACATAATAAATTGGAGAAGCAAGGAAGAATTTTCTTTTTGTGTCTAGGACAAGCTCATGACCAAAGGATAGAGAGGATTGCAGAAGATATAACAGGAAATTTTGATTTACAATAGTAAAAAGTTTTTTTTTTTCAAAAAACAAAATCAATGCAATTAAAATTAGAAAGGAATGAGGTAATGAGGAAAAATCTTAGCAGCAAGATTCTCTGATAAAGGTCTTATTTGAATAATAAATAAATATTATTAAATACCTACAATGTGCTGGGTAGTGTTTCAAATAGAAAAAGAGGCAAAATACAGTTTCTGTCCTAAAGAAGCTTACAATCTAATAAAAGAGACAACATACAAATATATGCAAATCAAGCTATATACAGGATAAACTGGAAATATTAAGAGAGGGAAGGCACTAGAATTAAGAGGAGTTGGAGAAGGCTTCCAGTAAATGATAGCATTTTAGTTGGGACTTAGAGAAACCAGAGAGGTCAGTCACTGGAGCAGAGAAGAAGAGGATTCCAAATATGAGGCCCAGCCAAAAAAAAAGCCAAGAGCCAAAGGTCAATTATCTTGTTTGTGGAGCAGGTAGTAAGCCAGTGCAATTCCATCAAAGAGCATGCATATGGCTGAGAGTAAGGTGTAAGAAGACTAGAAAGCTAAAAGGCAGCCAAACTGAGAATTTTGTATTGTACCCTGGATGTAATAGGGAGTCATTGAAATTTATTTAGCAGAAGGTCTGACACGACCAGACTTGTGCTTTAAGACAATCATTTTAGTGACTGAATGGAAGATAGATTGCAATAGAGAGAGACTTGAGGCAAGCAGACTCACCAGCAAGCTATTACCATAGTTCAGGTATGAGATTTTGAGGACCTGCCCTAGAGATTCCAAGATATGTAGGAAATGAATCAAATTCATAAAAATAAGAGCTACTCCTCAGCTGATAAGAGATCAAAGCATATATTAACAGATAGTTTTCAAAGGAAGAATTCCAAGCTACTGATAGTGATATGAAAAAATGTCATAAATCACTAGTAATTAGAGAAATGTAAATTTTAAAACCTGAGGTTCCATTTCAAACCCATCAGAATACCAAAGTTGGAACCTCCCTGCTTCCCAAATGATAAATGATGGAGGAGTTGTAGGAAAATAGGAAGACCATGGAGCTGTGAACTGGTCTAGTCATTCTGGAGAGCAATTTTTAAGTATGCCCAAAAAGCTATTAAAGTGTGCGTACCTTTTCGCATAGCAATAACACTACTAGGTCTATATCCCAAAAAGATCAAAGAAATAAAAGGTGACACACATGTACAAAAATACTTGGAGCAACTCTTTTTGTAGTGGTAAATAACTGAAAACTAAGTGGGTACCCATCAATTGTGGAATAGCTGAATAAATTATGGGATACGAATATAATAGAATACTATTGTACTATAAGAAATAATAAAGGGGATGGTTTCAGAGAAATCTGGGAAGACTTCCAAGAAGAAAAGCAGAATGAAGTGTGCAGAACCAGGAAAACAATTTTTTAAAAATAATAACATTTTAAAGGCAGAAATACTCAAGAATTCTGACCAGCTCAATGACTAATCACAATTTCAGAAGATTCATAGTGAAAAATGCTGCCCAAGTCCTGACAGAGAGGTGATAGCTTCAGGATACAGACTGAGATGCGGTTTTTGGATATGGACAACACAGGATTTTTTTTCACTTGATTATGCATATTTGTTACAATAGGAGAAGGGAAAATTGATTTTATTAATAGAAAAATTTTAATTTAATTTGAAAATTTTAATTGGTCAGTAAGTGAAACATTGTAAAGATCAATGAGATCTCTGTAAAACATTTCAGTCTTTAAAAAGTCATAGAAATGTGTGATGATGATGATGTACTTGAAAGAACACTCAAATTGTAGGTGAAGTATTTGGGTTCAAATTCAAATTCTACTACACTATTCATTAACTATAAGATCATAGGCAAATTATTTCACTTTTTTTTCAGTATTATATGACCTTTCAGGGCACTTTTAGTCCAATTCTACAGTCCTATAATTGTGAAAATGTTGGTTACTTTTTCTGTTTCAATGATTTCCTGGGCTGGAAATAAAAATTGATCAATCACAGGCACCATTAGGCACTCTGCTGGTGAGCTGATCATTACACTTTCTACAGGAGGAGGAAGCTACCCTTGTACATTCTGGATTATCAACTGATTTTAATGCAATTAATAATAATACTTAGTATGACCCTAGAGTTGTTCCTAGGACCTCTTGTACCTGGGGGAAAATTAGATGAAAGGGAGTGACATAGAGAGCATCATCTGTCCACAAATTCAGTAGTACCAGGACAGAGGCCAGTGTGTTCAGGGTGTTCAGCTGGATCTCCTGTAGAGGAGAGATGGACCCTGGCAGAGAGGTGTCATAGTGAAAGGAACCTGGGCTAGGTGAGCCCAGGGAGCACACTAGGAGGCACATGGACCACACTGAGATAGCAGTCTTTGGACCTCCACAAAAGGAAGAATCTGGCATTCTGGGGTATAGCCCCAATCACAACACATGGTTATTGGATCTAACACCATCTTACACTGGCTTGGAGCTTTACATTTTTCAAAATACGTTACCCGCATATCTATCATTATCCTCTCTATTGTACCCTCTCAATAACCCTGAGCTAGAAAGGGTGGCAGAAAGAAAAACGGGTTAAAAGTTTGAAGTCCTAGCTTTTAGCCTTGCCTCTGCAACTAATGAGCTAGGCACATTGGGAAATGCACTCACTATCTCATACCTTAGTTTCCATATCTGTAAAATGTAGTTAAGCTAGATGATCTCGAAAGTCTCATGTAGTTTTTAGTTTCTATTGTCTTCAGTCGTCTAAGAACAAGTATCATCATTTTACCGAAAAGGAAACAGTCATTGAAAAAGTTAGCGAAGAGACGACAATCATCTGATTAATCAGTGGGAAAGCCAGGGCGAGTGGCTTTCTTGGCTCATTTGAAGGCCCTTTCTACAAGAATACTCTACTTATCACAGTAGGCCAAGCACATTTCCCTTGGGATGTCTAAGATTTCATTTTCAGGCTTTAAGTGTCACTGAGGAAACACAGACAACCTGTACTGAAAGAGCAGGGACCCTCAGCTTTAAGATCCATAAGTATCAGTTTAAAACTTCCAATGACAATTTTTTAAATTTTATTTTGGGGGAGGGGGCTAGTTCTCTTCAAACAAAGCTTTACATTGACCCATACGCAGAAAATTAAACTCCCTATCCTTTCCCCTCTTTTAGATTTTATGGCTGGTATTTTGAGAGTAGAAAGGAAAGGGTTAGGGATGGCGGTATTTGCAGGGGAAAGCAAGGCTAAACATATTGTTTATGTGTTCACTGTGAAAATTTGCATTATAAACTAAGCAAAGTTATTTGATATGTGAATATCATTAATCATAAATGGACATATTTTGCTTTTTACTACAGAAGAGTGGAATAATAGTTAAATAATAGAATTCTGCTATTGCTAATATGCCAGTCAAAAAAAAAAGGAAACTCTTTTATACATGCTTGTGACATCAGATTTATCTAAAACAAAAATACCTGCCACTCAGAGATCATGTTAGGTATTAATCTGTTATGCCTATCTGTGCTCACTAGGCTCTTTGATGGAAAGATGAACCCACAGAATTTATAATATGGCCATTTTTAAAGCTGGGGTTGGCAGCTAAGTAGATCCTTAGGTAAAAATTAACTCAATTGAGAGAGTTGGGTCACAAACAGTCTTCTTCATTGCTCATGTTACTTCTACCTGGGGTGCTAAGTTAAAGCAAAGGATTACGGCCAGCTTGTAAAGAGCTCATCCACAGTTATATTTCTTAGCTCAGATTTGATAGGAACCTTACAAAGTATACAGAGTGTGTACAGGCTGTATTCAGGAACTCGAGGGTGGAGAATTGGGGGCTAAGAAAAATGCACGAGATCCTTGTCTATCATTAACAAACTGCTTTTGAGCCTAAAGAGCTGGGTCACTGCTTCTACTCCCTCTCCCCAAGAGATCTCTTTTCTCTGGACTCAGGTACGTAGTCTGCACCAGATTCAGTTCTGTGATAGTCTGGCCTCTAACGAGAAGAGGGCTTAACTCACTTTTCCCATGTTTTTCAGCTCCTTAAACCTCAACCCTAGAATCTGGGGAACAAATTACTTAACACTTAGGTTGGGACTCTTTTCTAAGTCTGACCAAAAGGAACAGAAAGGTACCCAGGTTACAATACAAATCAGATATGGGGCAGATATTTATTTCCTATGCACAAATGAAATACTTTTAGCACAAAAGATTCACAGCCCTCTTTGGCAGGATGACTTAAAACAAGGTCCAGGAGCTTCACTTAAAACTACTGTTATGACCTCAAACATCCTAAGAACATGAAGCAGTTTGTAGAAAAGCTAAGTACACATTTTATATTTCACCTCTACTTTCATCTTTTTCAGAGTCCATGAGTTCTGGCAAACCAGACATCCTCCATTAATCAGTGGTCACCTTCTCTAATGCACTAACTTGTCTTGCTTTCCATTAGCACTACTCATTGAACCCACTCACAAGGTCTCCTCTAAGCCTGAATGTGTTCACTTGAAGAGCAATGTTTGGTCACCTACTCAGGAAAAGAAACTCAAACAGAAAAAGGCAACCAGGATCCTCGTTGCAAGCCTACTTCGTTGATTCCATATTGTTCATGGGAGCAGATGCAAGATAGGAAGAAAGATCCTTGTGCCCCACACAGTAAGTCTAGAGAAAGAGAATGTTTGTCATATGGGGAAATCAATGCAAGAGATCAAACCAGGAAATATTTTTTAATTAAGTCATCAACTTCTCCAACTCAACAGCCAATGAGAGGATCCCTTCATCATTTCAGAGCCCTCATACCCTTCAGTCCTGAGCTACAAGACAGCCGTAATTGTCCAGGAAGCTTTTCATCACCAAAGGACTCAAGTGTTAAGTCACAGGTGTGGTCAGCCAGAAGAAAATATCTGTGTGCATCACACTTTATACTTACCTGACAGAACACAGCTTACCAGTCCCCACATGCACACACACAATACACACAATATTTTGCTCCTCTTCTTCCCCTCCGGCAATACAAAGTCAGCAACACAAATATAAATCAACAATACTGTATCCAGGACACAGAATTAAAGAATTCATTTTTCACAGGATGGCAAACCAGATAAATGAAACAGCTAAGATTGAAAGCACAAATGGAAAACCAGGATGAGCTGATGATCAAATAGAAATAGGGAGAAGACAAAGGGCAGAAAAATGGCTGCTCTTTCTCATTCTCATGATGTAATGCCAGCATTTCAGGCTTTGGAGCCAGAAAAGCTGGCTTTAAATCTCCATTTTGTTACCTTCTAGCTGTGTGGTCTTCCTCTTTACCTTTCCTGGGCTTCAGAGATCATCACATGTAACACTCTTGTTTTATAGATGAGAAAACTAAGGTACCTAGTTCTTCATCCTTACCTGGTAAGCACTAGAGATATTATTCTCTGGGGTTATAAACAGTAGCATAAGTTTAAATTTTACTCTATTCCTCCCAACAAATCTTTGATAAAAGCATCCTTCCAGTACTGTGTGTCTAGAAATGCTCTCATCATATACCCTGGTGGACCTCTCTTTGTAGGGCCCTCTAAATAAGGTTGCCTATATTTAACCAACTGTGACTACTGATCAGAGCCCTTGATTGGACTTGATTGGTTCTGATTAGTCCTGATCAATAGGACCCAATTCTTGAATTGTAGTTTCATATGCAACAATAAGAAATTCCATAAATATTTCTTTAAGGATTACCATATTCAAGGCATGCTGTTTTGTGATTAGGATACAAAGATCACTGTGTCATGGTTTCTGTTTTCAAGGAGCTGATAGTCCAGAGGGAAGGACAGGTACATAAATAACCATGGTGTGAGGGAGAATAAAGGAAGTATGAGGGAAAGACACCTAGAAAACATAATACGAGAAGTTCTATATTATGTGTCTGGTGTGGCCACTGTTTGGCCCTTATTTAAGGGAAGAGAAAGGTTAAATTTGTGCTGTAATTGGTATATGGAACTCCCAGTGAGGAAATTCCTTTTACCAATGCAAATCTGTAACTGCTCTGAAACTTAAGAGTTTTTAAAGAGTTGTCTGAGGCACCCATAGGTTAAATGGTTTGCCCTTTCCCCGGGGTCACAATCAGTGTCAGAGATGCTTGAACATTTACTGACTTGGTATTGTTCTCTATCCACTAGTGCAAGCTTCTTCTCACTCCTTATTAAGTGAAAGAAAATCAGAAATGAGTTCAATTACCATCATGCACACAGATAATTATAGGCTAGATCTGACCATACTTCAATGGAGCAACGATCTCTTTGATGAGGGTATTCCTTCCGACAGCGAATTACAACCCATTCATGCCTTCTCATCCAGGGGAATGCTTATCTATATCCTCCCAATCAGTTCTCTACTATAGGGGAATCAAGATGAAATAGAAATGGGAACCACTAAGCCATATATAAGCATCCTTCTGGGCTGTATATTGACTTGGAAATCTACATATTAATGTTATCTATGTTATACTATATTTTTATTTATTTTGTTAAATATTGCCCAGTTTTACATTTTCATCTTGTTTTGGCCAAGTGCTCTAGCACGTTAGCCCTACAAAGGGCACATCACCTGCTGGGAGAGCTCTATGTCCCCTGATATTGGACAATTATATAGGCTGTCCCTCAGGCTTCCTTGGTATTGATTTCTACGTGACCAGTATATTTTCTTTCCCAGCCATATATCTCTCTAGTGACATCCTTTACACAGTGTCTCCCATTAAATTTCTTATTGGCAATGTGCTGTAGTCAGCTGGTGTCCACCATGTACTTTTCCATCACCTTTTGGAGAGCCTGCAACTTTAATTCTCCAGCAGCAGTGCTATTTTTATGACTCACAATCATGCGACATCACTGAAAGACTATTGTTAAAATACTAAGCCTTTTGGGGAAAACTTTGAGGCTGTAGAAACCAAGTGTTTCCCAGTATAATGGGACCCACTCTCCTTTTGACCATATTTTTATTATGGCATATTCCTCCAGTTCTTGTCCATGTGATATGAAGGTTTTGAAACAATGTAATTCTGGATCAACCTGAAAATAGCCCATACTCACCATAATGATGACCCAAGGGAGAAAGATCCAAGACCCAATACCCTAAATGCCACAGGTTTTTCAATCTTTTCCAGCATTAACCAGTGTGGTGCTGTGGAAAGACTTCTGGATTTTAAATCAGAAGACCTGGATTAAAATCCTAAAGTGTATGTGAGACCTTGGGTTTCACGTAATTTCTCTAGACCTAATTTCCTCATCTATAAAATGAGGGGTTGCACTTTGGGGCCTCAAAGGTGTCCTGCAGCCCAAAAGCTCTGAGCTTCTCTTGTATTCCCTATGCACTATCATTAGTTTGATTCAAAATACACTACTACCCCTTCCCACCATCTGTCTCCCCTAAATAAGCTGGTGTGTCAAGACACTAGGACAGCACTCTAATACAATTCTTTCCTTTGGCCTCAGTGCTGCGGGAAGATCCCAGGGGAAAGTCCTGCACATCGTGCCAGGCACCACCTGTGTCCTTTTATGCCTTTCCACCCCGACCTGGCCCATTGTCCTGACATTACTGACCTTGAGAAATGATAGCTCATTTTCAGCTGCAGGGAATGGGAGGGAGGGGATATCTAGGAGGCCATAGTAGTACCCATGCAGTCCCTTAGAAAGAGAGACTTCAAAAGAAGTTAGCTGCTTCTAACCTTAAGAATTCAGAAAGATATGATATAGGTTATTTTCTAATTTCTTCTCCTGTTCATAAGAGTCTTGTATACACCTACTGCTTAAACATATCATAACTGTGTTGAGAATAAAAATAACCTCAAGAAAGCCCAATTGATGCCTCATTGTGGCAAGAAAGTGACCTTGGTTTCTTAAAGGTTGTTTAGGCTCTGACAGCTTCAATTATGCTGAAAGGAAATTAAGTATGGTCCTGGCAGCACCCTGAGTCAGCTTTCTGAGGACCAACCTTCTTAATCACAGAAAGGCCCTTCGCTAATTGACTGGCCATGTAATGATGAATAAATATAAAATGGCCTTCAGTCCCAGATAATAATGCCTTTTTGCTTCTATATAGATGATAATGGAAATTAGGGGCAGATGATGCTAAAGATCACACGATTTTTAGATAATCTATATTTATTCATTTGTTAGTACTCGAAATGTGAGATCCTTGACCAATGCCTGCCCATGCCCCTAGAGGAAATGAATGGTCTCAAACTTGGTATTTCCACTATAAATGAAACCAGAAGACAGAGGGACGCTGCAGCTAAATGTCAGTATAGTTCATAGGTTCTTCTGGAAGAGACAAATAAAGGACCTGGAGGAAATGGGTTTATGATGAGTCTAAAGACAGCAAGAAACTTCATTTCGTGGGTCATTTGGCCATCTATGTAGCCAGGTGGTACAGTGGATAGAATACTAGACCTGGAGTCAGGAAGACCTGATTTCAAATCCAACCTCAGACACTTCTTAACTATGTGACCTTGGGCAAGTCACTTAATCTCTATTTGCTTCAATTTCCTCAACTATAAAATGGGAATAATAAAAGTACCTATCTCCTAGAGTTATTGTGAGGATCAAATGAGATAATGTCTTTATAAAGTGCCATCTTTACACTATCTGTAAAGCACAGATAATAGCTGCAAAGCACCCACAGTGACTGGCACACAGTAGGTGTTTTGTAAATTCCAGCTATTATTTTTGATTACTATTATCATTATTTAACACTGCAGGGCTTATGATAAGACCATTATGAAAGCTTATATACCAATATCTGTTGCAGATGATCAAGAGGGAGAAATTTTCTATAGAGAGAATGAGAAATGACCCTCTACATTAAATCAGCACATACTCTGATACTTGGTGACTTCAATACAAAGGTAGGAATAGGAGAGGGCAATGAAAAATATATTGCAAAATATGGTAAGAAATGAAAGAATATGTTTAAAATGATTGCACATGTATATCAGATTGCATGCCATCTTGGGGAGGGGGATACAGAGGGAGGAGGAGAAATTTAGAACTCAAAAGAAGCAAATGTTGAAAACTAAAAACAAATAAATAAATACAAATCTTTAAAAAAAGAAATGAAAGAAGTCTTAAATTTGTAGACTACACAGAAGCTGCATGCCAATATGTCTTGCATACTTTCTTTGAGAAACTAAGAAGGTGATATGGTAAACACTGAATAATATCACAAAATATCATTCTGGCCATAATAGCAAACAGCTTATTATCTGATGAAAGTGTCATACCTGAATCAGCTGTTTGTGTACAACTAGGCATCTAACTTGGAGCAGAAGTCAAAATTAATTAAAAAGTTAGACAAAAGAGAGGAAAATAAATAGCATGCAATTAGAACAACTCTTACTTGAGCTATTTAAATAACTTAGTGATGCAAAAAAAAAAAATGGAAGGATAGAGGAAAGGACATTGACATAAATGAGAACAATTTTAATCAATTTAAGTTGATTGCCAAAAAGAGAACAACAGAAGCAAAAATCCACATTAGTAGGCAAACAGGATTTGTTTGCCAAGCAGAAAGATATGGCAGACAGGGGTGATTCTAGTTTAGATAAACTGATTTGGATAATTTTATGAGAAAGGATGGTGAACACTAGTGAGTGATATCACATCATAGCACAATAGGAAGCAGTGAAGAGGGGGGAAAACTCAAAAAAAAAGCTTGGCAAAGAGACCTAATTAATCCAAGTCATCCTGAAGGATAAAAGTGGAAGTACAAAAACAAAGTTAAAAATGGAAAACAATGGAAAATATTTTTATAACAAAATCTTCTCACTATCAAAGACAGTGGAATCACATACTTGGATGTTAACATCAAAGCCCTGGATGTGTTTCTAGAGGAAATGGAAAAGGCATTAAAGATGAGGGAAACAGCTTCATTAAGCCAAGTACACAAAGGAATGGTGTGGAAAGTGTCATTATTTTGAGGTCATTGAAGGATTAATTCTCCAGGTATATGAAAGAGAGAAGGATACCAATAGTACAAAAAAAATTAGATTCAATTTTTACCCCTCCACTAAAGTGACCAAGAAAAGATCTATGTGCCTATTTTCCTGTCTGTATAAATTTTTTATGAGAATAATCTACACACAAATACACACACACACACACACACACACATACACACACACACACACACACACACACACACACACACACACACACACACCCAGGACATCATTGTTTAGGGTATTAAAAGGGAACAGGCAGGCTTTTGCAAGCAACATCCCACAGTAGACCACACTTTATCAGCACATAATTTACTGAAAGATGTAGTAAATACAAGATCGCTCTGTGCTTTTTGTTTGTTGACTATAAAAAAAGTATTTAGTTCACTAGAAAAAAATGTGATCTCAAAAGCTTTCCTCCAACAAGTTCAATTCAGTTCAACAAGCATATATGCCAAGAATTATGTTGGGTACTGGGAATGAAAAGACAAAACAAGATGGCCCTGGTCTCAAAGAGCTTACATTTCATTGGAGGGATGCAACATGGGTATAATCAAACAAAACTTCCTTTCTTACTTCCTTCCTTTATTCCTCCCTCCCTTTCTTCCTTCTTTCCTTCCTTCCTTCCTTCCTTCCTTCCTTCCTTCCTTCCTTCCTTCCTTCTTTCCTTCCTTCCTTCCTTCCTTCCTCCTTTCCTTCCTTCCTTTCCTTCTCAAAGAACAAACTTTAAACCCATTTCACTCTGGAGCTCATAGATTAGACAACAATAGGTCCCTACCCAAGCACTGCTTAATAGCTATATTTTGGGCCCTCCTGACTCTGAGTGAATGTCAAGAGTCACCATTTCTCTTTTGGCCAGCAACCCTGAGGGTCTCCCCATCCCAGTTAGAAATTTTTTTTTATTAAAGGGGTCATCTCTTAACTCACTTTGTAAAGAGGCCTATTCACTGAGTGGGAGTTTTCTCACTCAAAGTGAGAACCTGAAAAGACCTTAGCCTAAAAGGGCCAGGGTCTCCCATTGCCTCCTGGGTCATCTCCAGTCCTCCTGATGAATGGTTACTGGACCCAGATAGTTCTGGAGGAGAGAGTGAGGCTGGTGATCTTGCACAGCCCTCCCTCACTCAAATCAAAGTCAACTGCAAGTCATGTCGTCATCCCCCTGATGTCATGGTCCTCTTTGAGAACAAAAGACAAACACAACAACAACAGGCAGTATTTATATATCGTTTTAAGGTTTGCAAAGCACTTTACTGGTTTTATCTAATTTTATCCTCACAACAGCAATGCAAGGTAGGTGCCATTATCCTCATTTATAGTTGAATAAATTGAGGAAGAAAAAGTTTAAATCACTTGCCCAGAGTCTCACAACTAGTAAGTGCCTGAAGTCAATTAATTTAAAATAACTCTGATGGTATAAAATACTGGGGAGTACACCTGCCAAAACAAATCCAAGAACTATATAAACAAAAATTTAAAAATACAAATAAAATCAGATTTAAATAACTAGAACTCAGGTCTTTTTATTCTAGGCCCAGCATTCTATCTACTGTACCACCTAGCTGCCTCTTTGAAGATAATGTATGGAGTTCATCCAGGCCAGAAACATTAGGAAGTCTACACACACAGGAAAAAACAAGTGGATGAAAAGTGCCCTTGCCCGAGACTACAATATGTAGTTTAATGAAAAGTTATTATTTATCAATACATATATCTTGCATGGTAACTGCAAACTGATAGTGAGTTGGGCCCAGAACTAAAGTACATTAGCTGGTCTGATTGCCTTTGGAAAATAATAATATTCTCTTATCTCAGGATGCTTCTTGAAACAAAGGTTCACCTTTTATTTTTTTTAAACATTGTTGTTACAATTTTTAACTTAGTTTCCAAATATATCACTCTCTTTTCTTTCATCCCTCCAAAGAGAAACATTGATAATAACAGAGGTTTAAAAAATAGCCTTCTTAATCTAGTAGTTCGCATTTCTACAACACTTAACTTTTTGAAACACTTCCACTTTCTTCTTGAGGTCATCCCCACAAAGACCAAAGATAGGGCAAGCATTATTGTCTTGATTTGACAGATGAGAAAAAAGAAGTTTGGTGATAGTGATTCCTGGTCCCTAGTCAGTGTCTCTATTCCCTTGCCACAGGTCAATGGCAGAGCTAGCTATGTCTCCTGATTCTTAGGTCTATAATCTTCAAAAATATGGAAAGCAGGGAAGACTCATAGAGAATACACTTTGAGGTGGCATGTTCTAAGAAATTTCCTTGACTCCAAGCAATTTTTGTATTTCTGCCACAGTCCAACATTTCTCTTTGACTTTATCCCACAGATCACAAATAGTCTCAATAATCCAATGAGACATGTGGATATCGGGAAGAGACAGGAAAACTGTTAAGTAAGTATGGATTAACTCTGTGCTCTCCCACTCTACCATGACTCTATTTCCTTCTTTTTTCCTTTTCTTTCTTTCTTTTAATCTTTTTGCTCATATTGACTCATGGACAATGTATGGACAATGTCTTTACATTGATCAGCCTGGTGATGCCACACTTTGTAGAACAAGACTTCAACTGTAGTGGCATCTTTGTCTTGGTCTAGCTCTGTAGTCCCTGGCAAAGGTAGAATGAGATAAAAATAAATCAAGAATAGCAACAGATAAGACAACATTCAGAACATGTTCCTATATATCTTTAAGTCTGGAAACAGCCTCATAATATGGGTAAAGGACTGAGTTTAGAATCAGCAAGACCTGGGTTCCAATACCACCTCTGATATTTTGGGAGCCTTTAGGGAGACAAAAAGAAACTGAAAATTAGAGAGAAAGAGGAAGATTTGGGGGATAATCTATGAAGAAAATTGGGATGAAATCAAGGACATGTGTAGAGGGGCTGGTCTTGGCAACAAGAAAGGTTATGTTTTCAGAGACTCAAGAAAAGGAAGAGAGACTAAGGGATATCAAGGTGTTTTCAGACAGAGAGAAAGGTCAAAAGAGAGCTATTGGTGAATGGTTTCTATTTTCCTAATAAACTGTGAGATGTTTTCAATAGAGAATGGGGGAGATGGAGGAATGGGAGACTTGAGAAGAGAAGGTTTGAAGCAGGTTCTGTGGGGAGTGGGATAGAGAATCAATTAGGGAGAAGTAAAATGATTGCCATGCTCAAGAGATGACCCAAGTCATGTTAGATAAAAATTTGTAGTGGATCCAGTCAATTCAGTTGCATGATTTTCTCCAATTCCATTTAGTAATGCATGAATAAAACAGGAATGAATGGTAGGTGGAATTCAAGGTTGGAATCTGGCAACACCTGAGAAGCAAAAGTCAAGGTGTTAAAGGATTCCAGAGCAGAGGGTACTGGAGTTGAACTGGTTAACTATAGGGCCAAGTTTGAAAAGGAAGAAAACCAAAGTCAGAGTAAGGGCTGAGAAAGTGCTGAATTGGAAAGATTGTAGATCACAATAAGCATTAAAAAAATAGGCTTGAGGGGCGGCTAGGTGGCGCAGTGAGTAGAGCGCCAGCCCTGGAGTCAGAAGCACCTGAGTTCGGATCAGGCCTCAGACACTTAACCCACACAAACAAAAACCTAGCCCTGTGACCTTGGGCAAGTTACTTAACCTCAATTGCCCTAAAAGGGGCGGCTAGGTGGCGCAGTGAGTAAGAGCGCCGGCCTCGGAGTTGGGATGACCTGAGATCAAATCCGGCCTCAGAAAATGAGCACCTACACATAAAAAATGACTAGCCATGTAACCTTGAGCAAGTTACTTAACCCCAATTGCTTAAAAAAAAAATAGGCTTTAAAGGGCTAAGAATGATGGGAAGTTATGATAAGATACAGGAATGCAAGAGACTTTGATCATGGAAGTGGAATATTTGTGGGTGAGGGTGAGATCTAGGATGTGACAATCCTTGTGTGACTAAAGGAAGAAGTCATGGGATTTGGTGAGATTGAGGAAATAGAACATTTGGTTATTTGACACAATGGAAAGGATAGAAAGAGTTGGAATGAGACATGGTAAGGGTAGAGTTCAGCAGGGTAGGAATGAGAGAATAGGAGGTGGGGGATGGGGATGAGGGTAAGGTCTACTTTTAGCCAGCCAATGATTAAATATCTCAGGCATTGGGGAGAGTAACAGGTGTTGGGAATTTGCTAGCCATAAGGGATAGCAGTAGGTGGGAGCAGCTCCACTGAAGATGGCAGATGGTTAAAAGATAAGGACTCTCACATTTGCAGAAGCTCAGTCTCGGGAGCTAGGCAGTGGTCTCCAATAAGGGGCAGCATCGTGGAAGGGAGTATTTTGCCCATGGAGTATTTGGTCAAGGCAGGGAGGCAGGTGTAAGCAGCTAGGTGCTGTGGTCAATAGGGGACAGGACATGGAGTCATGAAGGCTTGAGTTCAAACCCTGTCTCAGACACTTACTAGCTTTGTGACCCTGCTGAGAATCACTAAACCACTGTCTGCTTCACTTTCCTAAACTATAAAATCAGAATAATAAGAGCAAGTATCTCACAGGGTTTTTGTGGGACACAAATGAGATAATAGTTATAAAGCACTGTGCACAGTACCTGGCAATAGAAGGTGCTTAATAAATTCTTTCTCCTTCTCTCTCTCTCCCTCCCTCCTCCTAAACTGGATGTTGAGGTAGTGGCCAGCAAATAAACTACTTGAGAAATTTAAGGCATTTACAAGAACAAACCAAGAGTTATCTGCCCATAAATGGGCAGATCAGTCTTGGTTCATGGGGAAATCATGTTTTTACTCCATAAGGCAATTGTTATCTTGGCCACATTCAGTGTAGCACATTGAGGAATTTTTCACACTAAAACACTGGCCAGAAGCTATATGTGATCTGGAATTGATTCTGATATTGAAAAGACTGTTAACCGCATAGCATATGCCATGCCTTCCAAAGGCACCTATTTTTCTATTAATTGGAAGAGACCAAGAAACCTTAATTAAGAAACTGTTGCTATTACAGCACTTTACAAGGAGGAGAACTTGAAATGCTTCTAAACCTGCCCAGTACCTCTCTGAGAAATTTCATAGCTCTACACCAATTATTTGAAACATTCTGATTGCTGAAGAATGTCATGTCTGACACTGGGTCTGCACCTACACCAGTTAGTTTTAAGGCACTTTTGGACTAGTACTTTTGGGACAGGATCTGACACCATTTTTGTCTCATTACCCATAAACCAATGCTCAGTCTCAAAAGATGATGCAGTGCAGTAAGAATGCCTGCTATCAGGTTATAAGATGATAATGGATAAAGTTTGTTGGGTAGGACACACTAAATATTGGCATTCTTGGTTCAATGACAGGAGTGAGTTCTGATTACTGGTGGGGCCAATGTTTAAGGTTCATCTTGGTCAAAATCTGATGTATACAAATAAGTGTAGGATTTCTCATTTTTGTTGGTGTGGAAAGACAGCAGTAGGTCTTTATTGTTCTGATAGTTTTAGGGTGCTGCCTGAGTTAGGTTTCCTTCTACCTAAAAACATACCCATATCTTCCCCCCATGTTTAAAAAACCTTTACTAGTCTCTACCAGTCCCTCAAACTATCTTCCCATCCATATCTCTTTCTCAACAAAATTCTTAGAAAAACTTTCTTTAGAAAATTAAAAAAAAAAAATCTCTACTTTTCTCTACTTTCCTCTCATCCATCCCCTTTGAAATCATGTGACCTTATCACACAACTAAAACTGCTCTGTCCAAAGTTACTAAAGATCCCTTATCTGACGGCCTTTTCTCAGTTCTTGTCCTTCTTGATCTCTCTGCAGAATTTCACACTACTGACCACCCTTTCCTTCTGGGTATTCTCTTTTCACTGGGTTTTGATGACACTACATTCCTTGTTTTCTTCCTACCATTCTGACCATTCCTTGTGTCTCCTTTGTTAGATATTTATCCACATCACAAAGCCTGCCTGCAGTGTAATCAAAGGCTTTATCTTGGTTTCTCCCTTATAATAATAATAATTAATAACTAACATTTATATAGTGCTTACTATGTGCTAGGCACTGTACTGTTTTACAGTGCCTTTTATTTCATTTGATCCTCACAACAGTCCTTGGACATTGATATTTTTATTATCCCCATCTTACAGATGAGAAAACTGAAGCAAATAGAGATTAAATGACTTGCCCAAGGTCACAGAGCTAGTAAGTGCTAGAGCTGGATTTGAACTCAGTTCTTCCTTACTCCTGGTCCAGTGCTTTAGCTGCTGAACCACCTATCTGTCTCCCTAGCTGCAGTACTACATTACCAACTATCTACTGGACATTTTAAGCTAAATGTCTCTAGACATCTCAAACTCAACATATCCAAAACAGAATTCATTCTTCCCTTCTAAAATTCCATCCCTCTTCTGAACTGTTATAGATGCCACCATCTTCCATTTTTTCAAGTTTGTAATCAGGTCATTATCTCTGACTCCTCATTCTTCCTTCACCCTACATGCTAATCCAATACCAAATCTTATACTTCCTCCTGCCACAGCACCTCTCACATCTAACCCAATTTATTACTCACCTAGCTACCACCTTAGTTCAGGCCCTCATCACTTCTTGCCTCAATTATTGCAATGGCCTCAAGTCAGTGGCTCCCAAATCAGACAGGTATTTTAGCACTTAGCTGATCACCTGGATGTGGTCTGTGCCCTGGCCAAGGAATAGAAGCAAAACATGAATCTAAAAATAGTTGAGGCAGGAGCCAGATAGTGGAAACCTCCTAACATTCCCCTCCAAACAACTTCAAAATAATATCTCAAATGTAATTCTGAAGAGGCAAAGCCAACAAAAGGCAATGCTAAGACATTTTTCCAGCTCAAGACAACTGAGGAGGTTGGCAAGAGAGGTTTGTGACACTGGGTCAGGAGCATAGTACAGCTTGTGACAATATCAGCAGCAGGCCTTGGAGGTGTTGGCAAGAGCAGCATCAGTCACAGCTTCAGGAGCTTTCAACCCAGAGACAAAAACTGGATCAAATAACTGGTCAGAGAGAGATTACAGGGTACCATTTGCATTGGGTGCAGGACCTGGTTGCTTTGCCTCTACACAGTCCCAGATCACAGTTTCAGGGTGAAGAGGAAGACTAGTAATTGTGACTGCAAGGGAGCAGAGGACCTTATCACAGGTCAAGGGTGTAGAGGAACATATCTGTTCATCAACAAAGGAGCCAAAGCAGAAAAGAAGACTAATGTTTGTGGCTATAAAAGATCAGGGGTCTTGGTCACACTTCCAAGGCAGAAAGGAGCACTAGTGCATGTGGTTGAAGGAGAGCAATGGACCTGGTCACAGTTACAGGACCAAAAAGAGCACTAGCACTTGAAGTTGCAGGGACACAAGGTCCCCAAAGAGGTAAAGGCCAGAGCACAGGCCAGGAGAGCAATCATACCACCTTGGAAGCACTGAAAACTTACAGACACCCAGAAACCAGCTCTGAAAACAGCAGCACAAAAAAACCCTGAAGCTTGGAACAGTGCCTACTCCATCCAACCTTAAAATTGGGTAAAGTTGAGTAAAGCCCAACCTTAACATAAAGTTAAAAGTTGATAAATAGACTGGAAAAATGAGTAAACAACAACAACAAAACACCTGGCCATTAAAAGTCACTATGGTGACAGGGAAGATCAAGACACAAACCCAGAAGAAAATAACTGTGTCACAATTACTACAAGCAAAGACTCAAAGAAAATTGGACACAAGCCCAACAAAACTCCTAGAAGAACTCAAAAGGGATTTTAAAAATCAAATATTAGAGGTAGAAGAAAATTTGTAAAAACCAATGAGAACAATGCAAAAAAAAAACTATGAAAAGAGAAATAACAGCTTGGTAAAAGAAACACAAAAATGTTGAAGAGAATAATACCTTAATATCTAGAGCTCACTTAATGGTAGAAGAGGCACAAAGATTCACTGAAGAAAAGAACTCCTTAAAAAGCAAAACAGGTGAAGTAGAGGGGCTTAAGGTACAGAAGTTCACAAAAGTAAATAATTCCCTAAAAATTAGAATTGACAAGTAGAAGCTAATGACTTCATGAAACATCAAGAAACAAAAAAACAGTCAAAAGAATGAAAAAAATAGAAAAAATGTTAAATATCTCATCAGAAAAACAATTAAAATAGATTAAGGAGAGATAATTTAAGAATTTTTTAACTACTTGAAAGCAATGATTAAAAAAGAGCCTAAATATCATATTTAATGAAATTATAAGGAAAACTTCCACAATATCTTAGATCCAGAGGGTAAAATAGAAATGGAAAGAATCCACTGATTGCCTCCTAAAAGAGAACCCAAAATGACAACTCCCAAGAATATTATAACCAAATTCTAGAGCTCCTAGTTCAAGAAGAAAATATTGCAAGCAACCAGAAAGAAATAATTCAAATATCATGGACCCACAGTCGTGATCACACAAGATTTAGTAGTATCCATGTTAAAGGAGTGGAGGGCATGGAACATAGTATTCCAGAAGTTAAAGGAAATAGGATTATACTGATAATAACCTACCCAGCAAAATAGAGTAATACTTCATGGGGAAAAATGGATATTTAAAGTATCAGAACACTTTCAAGCATTCCTGATGAGAAGACCAGAGCTGAAGAGAAAATGTGATGTTAACTTATGATGAAAAGTGCCATCCATTCCCAAAGAAAGAACTGGTGGTGTCTGAATACAAATTGAAGCATGCGGCTTTTTTTTTTATTAAATTTTATGTTTATTTTTAGTTTACATCAGTCATTTCCAGAAGATTTTAAGTTACAAATTTTCTCCCCATTTTCCCTACCCACCACCCCAAAAGAGCAATCACACTGAATATCCCCTCCCCCAATCTGCTCTGTCCCATATCTTTCCCCATACCCCCTCCAATGTTCCAGTAGGGCACGGTGGTTCTCTATGCCCTAGTACCTGTATATCTTATTTCCCATTACATGTAAAATAATAATAATAATAATATGTATATATTTAAACATTTGATTTTAAAACTTTAAATTACAGATTCTTTCCCTTCCTCCCTCATCACCCAACCTTACTGGGAAGATAAGCAATCAATATAGGTTGTACATGTGTAGCTATGCAAAACATTCCCATAGTGAATATATTGTGAAAGACTGACTATATTTTCCTCCATCCTATCCCACCCCCACTTGTTCTATTCTCTACTTTGATCCTGTCCCTTTTCAAATATGGGTGCTTCCAACTTCCCTCCCCCCCTAGCCAGCTCTCCCTTCCATCATCCCCCCTCTCATCCCCTTCCCCCCTACTCTCCTGTAGGATGAGATAACCTATTCTTTGTGTATGGCATTCCCTCCCTAAGGCAAATTCAATGAAAGTAAGATTGACTCATTCTGTTTTGCCTCCCTGTTCTTCCCCTCCATTGTAACAGTTTTCCCTTGCCTCTTCCATATGAGATAATTTACCCCATTCTGTCTCACCCCATCTCCTCTCATTATATTCCTCTCTCACCTCTTAATTTCACCTTTTAATTATCATCCCTTCCTATTCAATTGATCCTGTGCCCTCTGTCTATGTTTACCTGTACACACACACACACACACACACACACACACACACACACACATATATACTCACATATGTATTCATATGACCATATACCCTCCTGTATAGACATATATATGTATGTATACATATATATATATATATATATATATATGTGTGTGTGTGTGTACATATATATATGAATACACACACACATTTCTATTCCCTTTAACTATTCTCCTACTGAGAAAAGTTTCATAAGTTACAATTATCATTTTTCCACATAGGAATATAAATAGTTCAACTTTGATAAGTTCCTTATGATTTCTTTTCCCTGTTTACCTTCTCATGCTTCTCTTGCTTCTTGTATCTGAATGTCAAATTTTCTATTCAAATCTGTTTTTTCCATCAAGAATACTTGAAAGTCCTCCATTTCATTGAATGACCATATTTTCCCCTGAAACATGATACTCAGTTTTGCTGGGTAGGTGATTCTTGGTTTTAATCTCAGGCCCTTTGACCTCCAGAATATCATAATCCAAGCCCTTCAATCCTTCAGTGTAGAAGCTGCTAGATCCTGTGTTATCCTGATTGTGTTTCCACAATATTCAAATTTATTCTTCTTGGCTGCTTGTAATATTTTCTCCTTGATCTGGGAACTCCAGAACCTGGCTATAATATTCCTAGGAGTTTTCTTTTTGTTATCTTTTTCAAGAGGTGATCAGTGAATTCTTTCAGTCTCTGTTTTACCCTCTGGTTCTAAAACATCAGGGTAATTTTCCTTGAGAATTTCTTGAAGGATGATTTCTAGGTTCTTTTTTTGATTGTGGCTTTCAGGTAATCTAATAATTTTTAAATTATCTCTCCTGGATCTATTTTCCAGGTCAGTGGTTTTTCCAATGAAATATTTCACATTGCCTTCTCTTTTTTTTTCATTTGTTTGGATCTAATAGTTTGGATTTAATAGTATCTTTATTTCTCATAAAGTCACTAGATTCCATTTGCTCCAATCTAATTCTGAAGGAATGATTCTCTTCAATGAGCTTTTGAGATTCTTTTTCCATCTGGCAAATTCAGCTTTTTAAGGAATTCTTCTCCTCATTACCTTTTTGAGACTCTTTTGCCATTTTAGTTAAAGTCTATTTTTAAGGTGTTATTTTCTTCAGTCAGGTTGTTGACTCTCTTTTCATGATTTTCTTGCATCATTCTCATTTCTCTTCCCAATTTTTCATCCACTTTTCTTATTTGGTTTTCAAAATCCTTCTTAAGCTCCTATTTTATATATCTAAATGCTTACATCCATAAAATTGAGAAAAAGCAGATTAATGAACTGGCCATGCAATTTTTAAAAAGTAGAAAAAAATCCAGCAAATTAAAAATCCTCAATTACATGTCAAATTAGACATGTTGAAAATTAAAAGTAAAAAAAAAGTCATCGGACTAATAAATAAAATTGGGGGGGGGGACAACAAATAGTTTGCTTTTGCTTTTTTTTTTGGCAGGCAATTAGGGTTAAGTGACTTGCCCAAAGTCACACGGCTAGTAAGTGTGTCAAGTGTCTGAGGCTGGATTTGAACTCAGGTCCTCCTGACTCCAGGGCCAGTGCTCTATTCACTGCACCATCTAGCTGCCCCAATAATTTGATTTTAAAAAAGAAAAAAAGAAGAAAAGCAAATTGCCAGTATCAAAAATGAAAAAAGTGAATGCATCACCAATGAAGATGAAATTAAAGCAATTATTAGGAGCTATTTTGTTCAATTATATGTCAGTAAATCTGACCATCTAAGTAAAATGGATGAATATTTACAAAAATACAAATTGCCCAGATTAACAAAAACATAGAATATTTAAAACAATCCTATCTTAGAAAAAGAAATTTAATAATCCACAAATGAGCTCTCTGCAATGGATCAGATGGATTCCCAAGTGAATTCTACCAAACATTTAAAGAACAATCAATTCCAATACTAAATAAAGTATTTGGGGAAATAGGCAAAGAAGGAGTTCTACCAAATTCCTTTTATGACATGACTATGTGGAAGATATTTAAACCAGGAAGAGCAAAAACAGAGAAAGAAAACTACCAATTTCCTTAATGAATATTGAAGAAAAAAAAGATTTAAATAAAATATTAGCAAAGGGATCACAGCAATGTATCACAAAGACTAGGTCAGATCTGTAACAAGAATGAAGGGCTGGTTCAATATTAGGAAAACTATCACCATAATTGAACACATCAATAACAAAAGAAAAAAATGTGATTCTCTCAATAGATGTAGAAATTGTTTTGTTTTGTTTTTTGTTTTTTTGTTTTTTACAAAATACAACGTTCATTCTATGAATAGGAATAAACAGAATTTTCCTTAAAATGATAAATAGTATCCATCTAAAACTATCAGCAATCATTATCTGAGTGGCCATAAGCTAGAAGCCTTCCCAGTAAGATCATGGGTGAAGCAAGGCTGTCCATTATCACTGCTGTCATTCAATATTGTATGAAAAAATGCTAGCTATAGCAATAAGAGAAGAAAAAGAAATTGAAGGAATTGGAATAGGCAATGAAGAAAGAATTAGCACTCTTTGCAGACAATATGATGATATTGTTAGGAAATTCTAGCTAATAAATTAAAAACTAATTGAAATAATTGACAACTTCAGCAAAATTGAAGAATATAAAATAAGCAAACATAAATCATCAGTATTTCTATATATCACTTAAAAAGTGCAACAAGAGATAGAAAGAGAAATTCAATTTAAAATCATTTCAGACAGTATAAAACACTTGGGAGTCTATCTGAAAAAACAAACCTAGGAACTATATGAACATAATTACAAAACACTTTTCACACAAATAAACAGATCTAAGCAATTAAAGAAATATTAATTGTTCATGATTAGACTGAGCCAATATAATAAAATGACAATTCTACCTAAATTAATTTACTAATTCAGTGTCATACTAATCAAATTACCAAGGAATTATTTTATAGAGCCAGAAAAAATAACAAAATTTAAAACAAAAGGTCAAGATTACCTGGGGAACTAATGAAGAAAATGTGTACTTGCCTAGCAGTACCAGATTTCAAACAGTATTACATAGCTGTAGTTATAAGAACAGTTTGGCTGGTTGGTTGTTGTCCTTCATTCTCAAAGAGGACCAAAATGACATCACTATGCTAAAATTAAGTTTCAATGTGTCTGACTGTGTCTGTTCAGACCAACAGGAGCTTGGAATGCTCTACCACAGGTCAGGTACAAATAGTCCATGTGAACATTTGGACTGGATTCTCCAAATTTCCACACCTTACATTTCCTTTGCTTTGCTCAGAGACTATAGCACTTTCTCTGATGTGGGTACTCCATACTGAATGGTCCTGTACCAGTGTCTCCTATGTCACACAATCAATTCCAAAGTTCTTGACAGAGACCTTGAAAGTGTCTTTGTATTACTTCTTCTGACCACCATGTGAACTCTTGCCCTGTGTGAGTTCTCCATAAAACAATCATTTGGCAAGTGTACATTTTGCATTTGAACAATGTGGCAAGCCCAATGGAGTTGCTCTCTATGAACAGTTTGGTACTGGCTAAGAAACAGAGTGCTAGATCAGTGGAATAGATTAGCTACACAAACATAGAAGAAAATGGTTATAGAAATCTGGCATTTGATAAGCTCAAAGAGTTGAATTTGGGAGGGTAAGAACTCAACATTTGACAAAAATATTTGGGAAAACTGGAAAGCAATTTGTTATAAACTAGGTATAGACAAGCTTTTCACACTATATACCTAGATAAGGTCAAAATGGGTATATGATTTAGACATAAAGAGTAATATATGCAAATTAGGGGAGCATAGAAAATTATACTTGTCAGATCTATGGATAAGGGAAAAACTTATGACAAAACAAGAGATAGAGAGGATGTCAGGAATTAAAATGGATAATTTTGATCAGATTTAATTTAAAATGTTTTGCACAAACAAAACCAATGTAGCTAAGATTAGAAAGAAAGTAGGAAACAAGAAAAAAAATTTACAGCAAGTTTGTCCAATACAGGCATCTTTTCTCAAATACATAGAGAAGTGAGTCAAATTTATAATAATATAAGCAATTCCTCAATTGATAAATGGTCAAAAGATATGAATAGGTAGTTTTAAGAAGAAATCAGTTATCAATAGTTGTATAAAAATGATCTAGGACATTAATGATTAGAGAAATGCTAATTTAAAAAATTCTGAGGTACCACCACACACCTGTCAGATTGGCTAATATGACAGAAAAGAAAAATAACAAATGCCAGTGGGGATGTGAAAAAAAATTGGGACAATAATTAATGCGTTGTTGATAGAATTGTGAACTGATTCAACCATTCTGGAGAGCAATTTGTAGCTATGCTCAAAGGGTTATAAAATTGTGCATACCCTTTGATCCACAAATACCACAACCATGTCTGTATCCCAAAGAGATCAAATAAAAAGGAAAAGGACCTAGATATAAAAAAAATATTTATAGCAGCTCTTTTTGTGGTGGCAAAGAATTGGAAACAGGGCAAATATTCTTCAATTGGATAATGACTGATTGTTATGGAATACTATTGTTCTGTGAGAACTAACAAGCAGAATTCTCTCAGAAAAACCTGAGAAGATTTATATGAACTCATGCAAAGTGAAGTGAGCAGAACCAGAAGAGCATTATTGTACAATGATCAACTCTGAATGACTTAGCTATTCTGATCAATACAATAATCCAAGAAAATTCCAAAGAATTTTTGATGGAAAATGCTGTCTACCTTCAGAGAAAGAACTATTGGAGTCTGAGTGCAGATTGAAGTATAATGTTTTTAACTTTCTTTAGTTTTCTTGCAACATTGGTAATAAAGAAGTGTTCTATATGATTTCACATATATAATTGATATCTCATTTCTTGCCTTCTTAATGGGTGGGAAGGAGGGAGAAAATTCAGATCTCAAAATGTAAAAAATTATTAAAAATAATAGACAAGGAAATATTTTAAATAAAAAATTAGTTGGGAGGCGTGCATGAAGGTATTGCTAGTGCTTGTTGGAGAAATGGACAGAGATGTAATGCCCTTTAGGGATTTTATAAACAAATTTCTCTTTTAACCCAGTGATTTTCTTTGGCAGGCATTTCTCTCAGTTTGGCAAGTATATCAGATGTTTGTTGATTAAAGTACTTTCTGAGTTTTTCTGGTCTCTGTAATGGCAATTAATCCCCATTGGTTAAACTTCTGGATCAAATAATCTTATTCAGTGTTAATGTTGTTTCTGTTGTCCATTTTCCATTTTTAATTTTCAATTACTTTTTAAAGTAATTCAAGAGTAAATTGTTTCATTTGCATCCCATCTCTTTTTCTCATTCTTTTTCTTTTTTTTTTTACTGATTCTGATCTTCTCTCTGAGGAGTCAGTGCTCTGATTCTACTGAGACAGCTGACTCTGGGGTAAATCCCACATCAATAATAAATCTTTCCCCATCTGTAAAAGTATAATCTATTTCATTCTTCAGGGTGATATTTGATGCTCAGCATGTCCAATGCCTATTGGTCTTTTTTTTTTTAAGAAAATTTGTATATCACAAATACAGAGGCCTCTCTATTGATATCACTATATTAATGTGAAAGAGGTATTATTATTAACATTGCTATTTTTTCCTTTCCATCCATACTAATGTCTTTGCTATAAAAAGAATGTCCAAGTCTACTAAGCACAGGAGTTTTGCAGGGGGAGAGGAGGGATTTGAAGGAGATTGTGAGAGTTGGGGCAGTACATGAGAGTAGTTTCATTAAGGCTCCATATTTTTCCCAAGATTTGATAGTTTAGTAATGGTGATAAAAACCATAACATTTGATCATAATTCTGCCTCTCCAGAGAGTGGACACATGATCCAGTTGTCTTTTCCCCAACATGTGCTATTCAGTCCTTAGATATCGAATTTGAATCCTACCTTTGTTATCCTTTTGTAGACCCACAGTACACATGCATCACAGACTTACAGATAGAAACACGCATACGCAGCAAGATTCCTGGATTTCCCTGGAGGAGGGACATACAGAGATCATTTGTGTATTGGTTCACTTAGGAAATAATGTCTTTGAAGTGAAAGTGCTTTGAAAAGTGAAAAATTCCTTTAAAAATAAAGGCATTATTATTTTAAAGCAAGGTCTACAGTGACATGATACATGCAGTGGTGTTAGGATATTGGTGAAGAAGATGCCTTGTCAAAAATCTACAATAGATGGCAGGTGGAAATGGTCAAAGACATGTACATATTGGCAGAGGTGTCAAATCACAGCCCACAGGTCACAAGCATCCACAAAATTCCAAGAGCAGCCTGAACCAAATTAAAAATATAACTGGGAAATATTCAATAAAATAAATAAAATGATAATACCTAGATAATATTAATTTGCAGGAACCTGTTTCTATTTGAGTTTGACACCATTGCTATATAATATCCCTAGACTTCCCCCAGCCCTCAGGCAACCAATGCCTTCATGCCACCTTCTGCCCTCATTAAATTGGGAGGGAGGGAGAGAGAGAGAGAGAGAGAGAGAGAGAGAGAGAGAGAGAGAGAGAGAGAGAGAGAGAGAAAGAGAGAGAGAGAGAGAGAAATTGAGAAGGAGGAAAAAGAGGAGGAGGAGAAAGAAGAGGAGGAGGAGGGAAGCACCTGACTGTACTTTTCACAAAAAAAGATGATTGTATATGCATCTGTGCTCAAAGTGATGAGCAGAGACCATGACATGAAAGCAGGCGGTCACAAATCTGAGATGGAAAATGCATGATCTCCCTTTGAGATTCAGTTGGGAAGGCCTCCACTCCACCCCCAATAACAGTAGCCTGCATGCCCTTTGGGAGCTGATGCCCTCTCCTCCCCACCTTTGCTACTACGTCCAACAACCCCCCCTTTTTTTGTCTGGGATGTAGCCTCATTTTCTCCCTTTCCCTGATAAAAGGAAAGATTGGACAGCAATGGCAGTGGTGTCAGCAGCCGCAGCAGCCTGAGGGTGGAATGATGAATACAGAAATACAGTATCAGCAGTGAGATTAGGCTGCCAGCCTGCAGAGCACTTGGCTGCCAGAGAGGAGATAAGAGGGAAAAGGTGAATGAGTACACTTGTCACAGCAGATGGTAGGTTTGATTCGAAGAAGAAAGGGGAAAGGAAGGAAAAGGTAAGGGGTACAGCACAGAGAACAGCTTTGGAAGAAGCAAGTGGATAAGGAAAAAATTAGGCAAAGTCTAGACCAAGTTCCTGCCCCTTGCCCACTTGTGTGATCTTTCTAGGAAGGTAGTATATCTGCCTGCTTAATCCTAAAGATCTGAGGCTACCTAGCTTCCTGGGTAGTGAAAGCATGATACCATGAAATTAAAGTTAGGGGTCCCCTTTCTCTATCCCTCTATCCATGGACCAATTAGCATCATCCTCCCTATCACATATGGTTACACAAATTACATTCACCAAGGTGTCCCATAGAGAGTCAACTAAGTGGCCCAGAGAATAAAGTATTGTATGCTGAAAGATCTGAGTTCAAATTGAATTTGCCCATTTGAAAGCAAGGCGAACCTGGGCAAACAACCTCATTCCCCTCAGTCCTAGTTCCCTCATCTGCAAAACAGGAATGATAATACCACCTACTCCACAGGGTTGCTGTGAGGATGCAACCAGATGACATATGTAACATGTTTTGCAAACCATAAGCACTATATTAAATGCTTGCTATTGTTGTGGTTCACGTGGAGAGAATCTAGCCAGACCCATTTCCCTTCATGGAAGCATAATATTCAAAGGATAGTCTGATTATAGGGCTCTAGTAGGATCTTGATACAGGAAGATCATCTGGAGCAACTCCTATTAAGGAAGGAGAACCACACTTCTAAGGGGTAATGAGGTTGAACTGCTGGGTTGTAAAGTTTTGTGTAGGGTTGGTCAAAGTGGAGCCCAGAGTCTGGCTCAACCCTGAGTCACACAAAATATTCTGCTGGCTGCCACACTATTTTTAAAAATATTAATTAATTTATTTTTAGTTTACAACATTTAGTTCCACAAGTTTTTGAGTGTTAAATTTTCTCCCCCTCCCCATATTCTTTTTTTTATGCTTCTTAGAGGGCAATTGGGGTTAAGTGACTTGTCCAAAGTCATTTGTGTGTCAAGTGTCTGAGGCCGGATTTGAACTTAGGTCCTTCTGACTCCAGGGCTGGTGCTCTACTCACTGCACCACCTAGCCACCCCTATTCTTAAAATTCTTTATCTTAATAAAGGCTATCTGCAATTACTAGAAGCTGGTTGGAGTGATGGGGAGGCAGACTTTCTGCTACTATGAACTACTAATTAAAGAGGGCCCTGGAGATGATGACTCTACTTCCCTCTTCTCCTTCTCTTAAGCAAGTCATCTTTAATAAATAGTCATAGGAATTGGAAATGAAAGGAACTTTTAAGATAATCAAGACCAACCCCTTATGATTAAGGAGCAAACAGAGGCCTAGAGAAGTTAATGTACTGCTTCATGGTCATAGGTTAATAAGTAGTCAAACCACAATTTGAACACAGGTCTCTGACTCTAAATTCAGTGTTCTTTCCATCACAGCAGGTACAATGATTTTATAAAGGAGTACAATTCTAAGATATAAGGAAGTTGAGCTACTAAGTCACAATCTAGCTAGCTTTAGCTGGGCAGTTTGGAACCACCACTTCTAGCCTCTTCCCTCACTCATCTCTCAATCCGTCAGCAGGAGTGCTGAGACTGGTGAATAGATGCTGTTTTAATCTACAGGTTACCCAGTACCTACCACTATGAAGCAGCCCCATTATATTGTATCCTAAAACACACACACACACACACACACACACACACACACACACACCTTTTCTTTCATTTAGTCTACTTAATAAGCCTAAGTATGAGGGTTTCAGTAACGCTGACAACCTTATACATTTTATTAGCTTTATGCTAATTAACAGAAAAGTCATACATCGATTTTCCTTGAGAGGATCCAAGGATCAAATATCAATGAACAGGCCTGGAAAAGCCTAATCTACTAATGGATTAAATTATGGGCAGGTCCAGGGGAAAGCACCAAAGAAAATACAATTTAGGGGTGTAATGGAAATGCAAATTTAAAGATCTTCCCTGCCCCTAGCTTAAGTGCACCTGGAGCCTGTGGTGGGAGGCTTGTTTTTCAGGGAAGCCCAACCTTGATACTTTTGTGATTGGGCAGTGGGTCAAGGAGGTTGTTACAATCTTTGAGCTAGGAGAAGGCTATATAAACTCTGATGAGAGGCTTTGCTTTGGGGCTCACTTTGAGAATGTTGTGTGATTTGACCAGATGAGACTCTGGGAAGCCTGCTGAGAGCCCCCCGGCTTTGAAAACCCAGATGTTGATGCTTCCCTCTCTGGTAACTGTGATTTGGTATTGATATAATGTGGACAGTTTGGAAGCCTGTCTGTTTGATCTGTAAGTTCTGTAACTCTGAAGTTCGGGGTGCTGACCTTTTTCCCCTGAACTAGGTAATGTGTGTTTGTTTGATTAAAGTAAGCATGTTAACCCATTTTGAGTTGCTTTCCTTTTGAAAAGCAGATCCAAGAACCTGTGTTGGCAGCTACCCTGGGGATATTGGGGTGCTTGCTGCTACAAGGGGCAGGGTAGAAAAGAGAGAGCTCATCTTTATATCAGATTTAGAGGATTCCCATAGTCCAGTTAAGCTAGAATATAAATTCTGCTGTGAATTGGTTCATGTGTATTATCAATCATTCAGCTGGTTAATAAGACTTTATTAAGCACCTACTATATGCAGGCCCTGTGCTAAGCGCTAAAGATATAAATATAAAGGATGACAAAATCTCTGGGACTTTCTTTACTATAAGAGGGTCTATGTCTGGTACAAAGCATTAATCATGAGAATCTGTTAATTCTGTAAAACCAGGAATTATGGGTTGATATGAGACCAATGTCAAACAATGTAATTCCTTTTCCAGGTCTATAGATCTTGAGACTCAAAGAAAAGAGAAAGAAAAATCTTTCTGAACAATTATAGTGAAACCTAGAAATTAATTTAGAAAAACAAAAGATGCCAATTACTTTCCTTAAGAAGAGTTTATTTACTTGTAATCTTAGATTTTTAGCTAGAAAAGAACTTGAAGGTCCTTTAATCCAACCCACTTGTTTTAAAGGGGTAGAAACTGAGTCCTGGTAACTGGTCCAAAGACGCACAGGTAATGAGTGTAATAGCCAGGATCTGGACACAGGTTCGCTGTTGCCACAGCCAACATTCTTTTCACATCACCATACTCGTTTATCGCCTTTGCCCTTTTGAGCTGAGAGGGACTGTGTAGTCCAAATTTCTCATTTTACAGGAGAAAATACTTGGGTCCAAAAAGGTTAGCTGACTTCCTCTCTGACTCTCAGTTTCCTCATCCGTTAAGTGAGTTATAAGAGTACTTCCATTACCTCTTTCACAGGTTAGTTATGAAGAGAGTGCTTTGCAGACCTTAAAGCATTATGCAAAGAAAATTAATAAAACCTACGATTTACATAAGGGCAGGTAGTTGGCATAGTGAATAGAACACCAGGCCTAGAGTCAGGAGGACCTGAATTCAAATCTAGCTGTGTGACTCACTTAACCCTGTTTGCCTCAGTTTACTCATCTGTAAAGTGAACTGGAGAAGAAAATGGCAAACTACTCCAGTATCTTTGCCAAAAAAAACCCATGGAGTGTTAGACACAACTAAACAATAATTTATGCAACCCTTTAAGGTTGGCAAGATGGGTTTTTTGTATATATCATTTGAGCCTCACAACTCTGTAAAGAAAGACAAAGTTTTTCACCCCTATTCTAGATAGGTAAACTGAGGTTCCAAGAGATTAAGTTTTACTCTGAGTGATCCATCAAGGAAGCAGAAGAAGCTAGATTCAAAATCTCAAACACTTTGATTCCAATTCCTATACTTTTGCTGCTGTGACTCACTGACTTACTTAGTCTGGTCTATCCAAAGCCATCACTAGCTATAACCATTGGCCTTGGATCATCTGAAGCCAAATTGTCCAAAGCATGGGAGAAGGAGCAATTGTCATTGTATGCTGAGTTGGAAGGAACTTTAAAGTAACAGATTAACAACAAAATAATCCTCATTTTACAATGAGAGTGTTGGTCCCCAAATAGTCCCACCTTCTTCAGGGACAGCCAGTCAGTTAGTTACAAGACTGGCACTAGAACCAATCTCCTGTCTCCTAGTCAATTTAATTCAACAATTTAATTCCATTTATTGTCTACAATGTATTAGACACTATCCTAAGCACTTTACAAATATTTTCTCACTTGATCTTTGCAATAACCCAGGGAAGTAGGTGCCATTATTATCCCCACTTTACAATTTAAGAAACTGAGGCAGACAGAGGTTAAGTGACTTGCTTAGGGTCACACAACTAGTGAATGTCTGAGGCTGAAACTGAGCTCACCTTCTTGATCCCAGCAAGCCCAGTGCTCTATCCACTGTACCACCAGTAGTGTTAAGTATTATATTAAGTGACTACAACATGAGTGCATTGTGGTAGCTGAAGATATAAAGAGAAAAAATAAAAGTCTTTGCCCTGGAAGAGCTGACATTAGGCAAAATAAATGCAAAGAGGTGTCATAGGGGGATAGTGCTTACAAGTGGGGAAGGGGGATCAAGAAAGGCATATTGTAGGAGGTGAGGTGGTGACTGAACTGAGCCATGAAGGCAGATAAGAGTTCCAAGAGGCATAAATGAAGGCAGAGAACATTCTAGGAATGTGGGACAGACTATTCAGTGACCTAGAGGTAGAGGAAAACAGCCAGTTTTGTTCATGTTTGGAAAACAGCCAGTAGGCCATGACTCAGACACATGAGGGGATGTATAATCTGTCTGGAAAGAGAAGTTAGAGATAGTTTGGGAGGGGCTTTAATTGTCAGACAGAAGAATTTGTATTTTATTCTAGAAGTAATAAGGAGCTACTAAAGCTTTAGGATCAAGGGGACATGATTAGATCTGTTATTTATAAGTATCAGTTTAGTTGATGTATAGAAGACAGACTGGAAGCAGGGAAACCATTTTTGTTTTGTTGCTCAGTCATATGACTCTTCATGACCCCACTTGGGGTTGTCTTGACAGAAATAATGGAGTGGTTTGCCATTTCCTTTTCCAGCTCATTTTACAAATGAGGAAACTGAGGTCAATAGGTTAAGTGACTTGCCCAGGGTGACACAGCTGGTAAGTGTCTGAGGCTGGATTTGAACCCAACTCTTTCTGACTCCAGGCCCAACACTCTAGCAACTGCACCACCTAGCTACCCCGGGGAAACCATATAAGAGACTATTTCAATAATTCAAGCAAGAGGTGATAAAAGCCTAAACTAGGGTCTTGGTCACATAAGTGGAGAGAAAATGATGTATGTGAAAGATATTTAAATAGACTAGACAAGATTTTGCAACTGACAGTTGAGGAAGACTGAAAAATTAAGGATGAGTCTAAGGCTGTGAAACAGGTTGATTGGAAGGATGGTGGTACCCTTGACAGGAATAAGGATAGGCAGAGTTTGAGGAAAAAATAATGAGTTTGAACTGCCTATGGGGCTTCCAGGAGGATGTATCGAAGAGTCAGTTGGTAAAGCTAGACTTCCCTGTCAGAGGGAAGATGGTCTGGAGATATTGATTTGGAAGTCATCTGCATACCGATGATAATTGAATCAGAGAGAGAGGAGGAGAAGGAGGAGGAGGAGGAGGAGAAAAAGAAGAAGAAGAAGAAGAAGAAGAAGAAGAAGAAGAAGAAGAAGAAGAAGAAGAAGAAGAAGAAGAAGAAGAAGAAGAAGAAGAAGAAGGAAGAGGAGGAAGAGGAAGAGGAGGAGGAGGAAGAAGAAGAGGAGAAAAAGAGGAGACAAAAAGAAAAGGAAGAGAAGACAGGGGAGAACAAAAGAGGAGAACACAGGAGAAGAGATGAGAGAAAAACGGAGAGAGAAGGGAAGGGGGAGAGAAGAGAGGAGAACCTCAAGTACTTGCATACATCCAGTCATAGGGAAAGATCCTACAAAATTA